>JASANE010015389.1:0-12214 GCA_030248225.1 Trileptium ribeirensis
CTATGTTGGTACTCGTTCAGTTACGTATTGCTTTAGGATCAGCCAAAGTTTTATAACCCACTTTGTAAGCCGTAAACATGACCACTCAATCCAAGTTGTTGGACCATCATATCTAGACCTCATCTTTTTGCGCTACCAAACTACACTCGATCCATGTCATTAAATCAACAAAGTTACACTATATTTTCATGTTCTTGGACCACTAAATTCAGATCTCCCAGCTTCTTGAAGCACTAAAATACACCACAGTCATATTCTCTAACCGCTAAATTCCAATTCCTAGGTATCTGATCTACTAAATTACAGCCAATCAATTTTCTTGGATCACCAAATTAATACGACCAGGTTCCGAGAGGGGTCATTGCGGTTGCCTTAAAATATCACCTAAGTATTTGTAAATAGCTGTCAGGGTGTGACATTGCTTTCCGAATTTGTCTGACTGTACATTATGTATAACAACGGTATGGAATTAATACTTGCCCAGCAAAATTCTAAATTCTTTTGGGTTATATTTGTTGGATTCGGGGCTAATGTTCCCTATCTCTGTTTTGTTTATGTGGCTTCGCCTTCTGCTATGGCGCAGTATTGAATAACTAGTTATCAGGCGCCTAGCCGCAATTTATATAACTTACAGCGGTAGTAAATTGAAATGCAATTATTGAGCGGCGCCGATCACTTTTAACTTGGAATTATAGAAATTTAAAGATACTTATTGCAATTTCATATTCTGCTACTGTTAATGGCGTATTAATAAATCGTGCAACAAGTCGTTACTTTGGTTATCGTGGCGGTGTTTAGTCGATTTGGATGTAATATCGTTATACTGAAACCAGGACCTGTAAAGTTTCTATTTTCCAAAATGTTTTGTAATTGCTAGCGGTTGTACGAAGGGCAGCGTTTCCTGACTTTGGTGGCAATTCGTTTGCTTTTAGATTTATTCTGGCTTGGACGGGCCCTATGATCCGTCGCAAGCTATGTTGTCTATAGTACTACACACATTGGCGTGTCGTCGGATTTCTTCAATAACCTTTTACAATCTAGCGATTCAAAAGTGGGCAGCTAGATTAGTGCTTGCGAGTCTTATAATTTAGTATGACTTGGCGACATGAAATGCGTATACGTGGCATCTAAATCATTATAAATTTAAACAAATTTTGTGAATCCTCTAACCATTTTCAAGCCAAACGTTTAGAGGTCTGGGGACCAGAAATTGATTCTGAGCAGCTGGGTGTTAAATTGTTTCGAATTTTTACTATGTTGATGCGTCGGTTTATGCGTGAGCCCACTTTAGCTGCGTACACCTGGGTTGCTCTTTTGTCAAGACAGTTCACGATCATAAAAGCGATGAGCGCAGAATAAATCACGGTTTTTACCTTAAGTAAATGATTTGTAATGAAATTTACATAATTTGCGATACAGCAAAGTGTTGGCGCTGCTCGCTGTCACTATTTTACGATTTAGCATCGCATTTTGCTCACCTCGTACTAAAGATGGAATACGAGTAGAGTTTCCAGCCCGACCCAACCAGACCCGACAACCGTGTCAACACGACCCTACCCGACTTTGTGTTTATAAGATATTGACATAATATATATACTGCAAAGTAGAAAACAAACATGGTTGAATGGAAGTCATCATTTACATAGGTTGTTTCATCGTTCCACCTATTTTTCTGCTGGTAGTAATAACGATTTTTGGGTTACCGGTGACTTCGCAACCCTCGCCATGTCGAAAATGTGTGCTTTATCACATCATGCTTAATCCATCACGGAATTTATGACATGGTATACAGGTAATTGTGTAACGTCGCACCCTATCTTATAAGAGGGGTGTATCTGCCGCTAGCATACAGAAGCAAAAGGAACACCTCCTTACAAGGCTCATGTGATTATACTCTTATCGGTATGTTACATGATTATCAAAGCGGAAGGAATTTTCATACAGAAACAACTGGACGGCAAAATCACAACTACCCTTGAACTTACTGCAAATTAAAAACAAATTGTAAAGTGTATGAAAACAGTCAACATTGTTTTAAATATTATGTACGTACATAAATATAGTGTTTTGTTTATTACCTGACTATAAAAATATCTGCATACACATACATATATGGCTACACTTGTATCTTTTATTTTAATGTGCTTCAGCTGGTAAGATCTTCCAACCATCTGTAATCCGTTGCGCTGAGAATTCCAAACCTTACCCATTGTACTTCTGGCATTGTACTTCTGAGTATTATATTTTCCTGGTGTGTGGCCCAACCAGATTTGACCTGACCCCACCCGATGGCTCCTACCTCAACCCGACCCGACCCACACTGCGCCCGACCCGATTTCTTTATCGCGTACAAGTGAAAACACGATTAACAGTCGCAGTTTTTCTCATATGCTATAATAGACGAATAGACCTAGAGCATCACTGTCTGATATACAATGCTATCTAACGAACCGCACTAACGTTCGAAATGGACAAATGTGCGCGAACGCAAATTCTATTCATACATCACAAAACCCATATTCACATTCACAAACATAAGAATACAAATGGCAAAAATGTGATGTCAATCCATGATTTTGGCTAAAGACCAACCTTAGTGTACGCACCTAAAGTGGACTCACGCATAATAATAACTTGTTTGCTTATTTTGTACGTGTAATATGGAAGCCTCGGCTATCGAAGAGTAGTTTTCCGTATACTTTGGTCACCTTGTTATCAGGTTTGCGGACTTAGATCCATGTGAAGTGTTTTTGGCTCCTGTAATCAAAATTCAATCTTAAGCAACAAAGGGCTCTTTTATGAAACTTTTCAAATTGTGGCACTGGGATATGTTTTCAACGAATATTGTCATTGAACTATATAAAATTTGCTACTAATTTCTGTATGTCCGAACTTTATTTCTTATCTTTATGGTTCGTGAACTTTACTTTAAATTTTTAACCAGCAATATTATCTTGATTGCCTCAGTGACCATAAACTTTTATCTGTAAAACTTACAAAGATTCGCGGGAGATTTACGGTGTAGCACGGCGCATTCAGTTTTAGTTCTATCATCGATTTATTTTACTTCTGGATTCGCTGGATCTCAAACGTTCCAAACCATCAAACGTTCCCCGGGTGGGTGCCCGGCCACCGTTGGGGTCCCGTCCGATGATCCACGCCTTCCCTGGGACGCTCGAAAGCGGGTGTTCTAAGCTTAAAACCAAGATCATGACAAGTCACGATTTTGTTTGACGTCTCGCGATGTCCTCATGATGGAGGGTCATCCTTCAAAACAGAATTACCTGAGCGGCGTCCTGAAATATCAAAGACAACGGAAAAGAGGGATTAATAGATGGTGATGACTGGGATGACACATCAGCTGGATATAACCTACCAGCTCGCCCGATCGTTAGATTAATGGCGTTCCCCAAAGATTACGCAGGCGATTAGTGACCATCGCTTGTGATTATGTCCCGATTTAACTTCCGGCCGCTTCACTCGGCGTTAGGAGGATAATCTAAACGACGAGGAGATGGTTGAGCAATAAAGCAAAAAAGAGAACAGATTTTCAATTTGACATGAATTAAATGAGTTGCAGAAATTACGTGTCCCGCAAAGTTATTGCTTGTAATCGAAATGATCTGGGGTAACTTAACAGGTGATAAATGTTTTAATTAAAAGGGCGACAAGGTTAATGATTAATGCTGTCGTTAGAATTAATGGAACATCCGATGATAATTACGGGAAATAGAGGCTTTAGAGCTCCCGTTTCATAGGAAATGGGGGTTGAGATCACAGATGGTTGACCTCCTACTATTCGGAGGGTTCAAAATTGATGTCGGCAATTTCGATTGAAGCCGACTCTCTCTAAGGACGACGATAGTTTAAGGTAGCTGTCAATTTCAAGCTTCCGGAAATGGTTCTAATTGTTTATCGGAGGTAAATCCGAAAAAAACTGGGCGTTCAGCAACCAACGATGATTGGATGGCGACAATTTCGCAATCCCAAAACACGGTCGAAAATTTCGAGCTTGCCAGCAACACGCTGAATCGACGAATCAGTTCGACTTCGGCAGCGCGGAGTTCGGTCGACTTCACTGACCGTTGATATGTTTTCGTGTAGTTTTCTGGGCGGCGACTCGATTTTGCTTTTGGCTTTAATTAAGTTGGGCACGATGGGTTATGGGCACTAATTGCTGGAAGACATCAGTCCTCCCTAAGGCTAAGCCGCTGACAATAGATTATTAGGATTGACTGTAGGCGAACCGATTAAACTTTCCCAACGAATGTAGCTAACTGCCCCCACCCCAGAGTCGATCTACTCTCCGGGTCGCGCCACCCTCTCGCCCCGACATGCTACTTATACCAATGTCTTGAATTTTACCAACAAGATCGAGTTGCGATTCAGGTGCATAGGACAAGCTTATTAGCCGAAGTCCTTCTGATTCCCCGCGGTCCTAGGTAGATTTTAAAATTTGTTCAGATCTAGTAGATCCACGATTTTTCATGGGGTTTTAGCCGAGTTAAGCTAGAGAAAGTTTTCCCTGAGGCGACCGCGGTTAAAACTTCAACAACGATCAAGGAATTGTTTGAACATAAGGGTTGTTTTGTGGTTGCTGGCTGAATGAACTGTTCAAAAGTTTTGCAGCTTGGTGGAATGCTCGACGCTCGTGCCGCTGCTGAGGTAGAGCGAATTTGGAATGTAAACTAGAGGAGCTGTTTTCATCTTGAGCTAAGCAAATTTGGGACGGAAAAGAATAACAAATTTCTAAGACTAAAACTACACTTGAGCCTTAGGGTTACTTGTTCTATCGGGAATTGTTCATGCTTTGTTTTACTTTTCTGGCTTTTGCGTTTGTACGATTTTATTTGGATTTTAGGTCTGATTTGATACAGTATACGTATAGTGCAGTATAAGGAACATGGCCCGATGCTCCAGATACTATAGTATAGGTGGAAATCTGAAGAAACTGGTAGGGAAAATTCCATAAGGTTGAGTTGTGACTGGTGGACGACACTTTTAGCAAACCCCACGCCCCCTCACCCTGAACATAAACGTATGTTCATGCAGTATATAAAATAGCGGTGTTATGCATTAGTACACCGACCGCTAAAAGAGGACTAGGGGGACACTTGAAACAGAATCTAGCAAATTAGGTGGCAAGAGAAGTGTCGTTGCGCCTCTCCCGCGTAACCTACGAACCACCAACAAATTGTCTTGCATGAGCCCCTTGCACGGCGCCTTAGCCGGTAAAATTAAATCGGGCACCGTGAACAGCGGAGAACGCGTACTACGCGGCCATTGCGAGCTTGGAGTATTGCATAAGTGGCCAGAATGATGCTGTGTTACAGCAAAATGGTCACCATATTTCATACAGGATGAGTCAGGCGTCTAAACGGTGATGTCTATCATAGGACCCGGCCCATGGTGGGATGGTAGGACTGCTAAACGAAATTTGGAGGATTAGGGACGTGTGTTTGATTGAAGCATCGTTTATCAACATACCCTGATTTTACTCCGTGTCTCGTACATTGCCTGTAAATCCGCACCGAATTGTATCATATCTTTCTCTATGCTGATAAACATGTATCATGCTTTTAAATGATTAATTAGCTGTAGTATCGCCATGAATTGTAGCAACCAGTGTATCACGACCTTAAGCATAATACAGTGTTGTTCATACCCTCTCTAGTTTGCACACAGCCATTTACCATTTATTCCTCCCTGCCTGCCGTTATCCTGTTCTCGCGCATGGGCGTCTGCTGCCCTGACCTCCCCTGTACCTCGAACTGCTAACCAGCTAAGTGCCCTATCTTCGGAACGACACACCCATAGCAAAATGGTTTTATTGTTTTGCATTATGGTAGCGCTGCGCGCGGAGCGAATTTCGAAGCAACATCAGTTTCGGCTCTGGAACCTATAGCCGCACGAACGTAGCTAAAATTGGGGAATTGCCGGGCCTCTAATTTCTGATGACCCGCCGAGATTCTCGCTCGTAACCCCGCTGTGGGCGCAGACCCCAAAACGATAACCCACAGTGTACCACCCCCTCGCTTCAATGGTCGATGCAGTGACCCACGGCTAATGTCCTCTTGATTGCAATGATATTAACCCTTATCTCCTGTGGTGTGCATGTCCTTGAAATAAAAGCTTGAAAATACCCAATCGTGTCCTGTGTCATTCGATTAGGAGGCGTGATATGGTTGTCCGCATGGACGGGACAGTCCTACGTGCCACGGCTTGCGGGTGAGCATATCCCAAGCCCTGACGCGTACGGTTCGCCAATAATGTTATTGTGAAAGAGCAATGAAATTAATATTGCGAGAGGAATCTACTAAGTCATCCAGAGGAATCACTCGTGCAAGTGTCACACTCAAAATACAGTTAAAATTCATTAGACCAACGCGCAACTTAAAGCAAATAATCACAACTAATAAACCATTAGCTCGGGCCACCGACGTTAAACTTCCATGGACTGTCCGAACCCTGTGAGGGCCACATAGGGTACAGCGAACCACAAGGGCTGGAACCATAGCCACCTTAAATCGAGATAAAACTTCTAGTAAAATCAAAAGTGCGTTCAACTCCACTCTTCATTGATAACCAAATAAACAACTTCCAGATGAGCTTACAATATGGAATGTCGATCTGATATTATGACCTGTGAGCAGGTTTCGATGTCAACCTCCCTGGGTGACCTCAGAAATCATACCAACTACTAGACGCGTGCGCAACCAATCCGGCGGCGTCCGAACACACCTCGTGAAGCGCGCCTGCGACTCGCTAAGCTCTATAGCTTCTTGGGTTTGACCAGGAAAAGTGCCAATATGGCCGAAATTTACGGCACGCCCTTGAGGTTCTGATAGCCGGGGTTGTATGGGCATGGTGTTATGAAGTGGCGCCATGCAGCTGCGTACCGTTATTACACTAAATTTAGTTCACATGCAGCAAAGATTCGTAAACTCGTACGTGGAATTATTAATTAGCATGCTTAAAGGTGTTTAAAATAAAATTGCGTACCACACCAAATACTTCCCAACTTACCACTTACAAAAGATATAAAGCAGTGAACACTGCCCAAAAACGAGGGCGTTTGTAACGAAATGGAACTATAGCATTTTGTCCGAGAAATGATGTAGTTCGCAGCATTATCGATTCTGAGATTGTACGGTTTTCCTTACCATCATTTCTTGCATACGCTATTGAAAAAGTTAAACTTCCTTTACTTTCAATATAGTTTTACGCTTTGCACACTGTAGGTTCAAATATTTTGCTAATAACTGAGTAGTCTAGTTTTTGAAACAATCAAGTAGTCTATAGAAATTAAAGTTTTGAAAAGCGATAGTTTGATCACAAATTTTAAAAGGAGAGTAAAACCATAAACAACATTGAGTTGCTTTTGTATGATCGAATCATTAGCATTAGATTAATAAGATCTAAACAACTACCGAAATGATATTCCATAATCGAAGCCGTGCAAACGCAATGCTTTATAAGTATCGTGACGATCCAGTACGGTCTGTTGCTTGTCGATTGCATCCTGGTACTTGGTGTGCCATTTCGCTACAAATCCGTCTGAGTGAAATTCGTTATCCGGAGTAAGAACTTTCTATAAAACCGTAAAAACATTATATTTACTGGAATATCTGTCAAATACCAGATCAGTTTTGTTTTACGTGGAAATCGATTGTTACTTATGATGGGTCTTACTGCATAACGAAAAAAAATGGAAACGCTTAAAAAACGGAAACCTCAAAATGCGAAAACCAGCTAAACCCTAGTTCCTAACGCCGTATTGTATAGCACGGGCTGTACAGTCAGCTAACAAGAGTAATGTTATGTTTCAGCTGTAGCCGAAACGTTAGGATCTCCTTGCATTCATCTCAACAGGTCTGTATAGTTGGAACACTTCTGAATCAAATTTATTTCAAATCTGTAACAGATTTAACACACTCACGAGTAATATGTGTATAGTATATGAAAAATGTTTGTACATTCGTAATAGTACGTTATGTTATATATTATTACTAACTTAACTAATTTGGGTTCTGTATTAATTGCTTTGCACTATCCGATGTGTGTTTCGTTATTGTTGTCACATGATTTTGATTTAAGAAATCGAAAAGTTGGCCTCAAAAGATCCGATTCCTAAAATGCCTGTTGATATGAATGTCTTATAAATCGAAAAAACAAAGGCACCAAAAAACTGACAAAGAAATGTTGATGTCCAATCCGAAAACAGTACATAATCGACAGTGTTGTAAGCCGTTGGTGACACTTTGAAAGCTGTTTATAGTAAATAAACGATAGTTTGCATTATTTAAAACGATTGAAATGTGTTGTTTAATTATTCTGTGCTTACAATAATAGCATAGTCATACAAAAGCATTGTGTGAAGTTTACAAATATTGGCTATAATAGACTAAGAGTCTATGTGCAGAGAACCGCAATAGCGTTCAACCCACTTGAAAAATTGAAATGAATTTTTATGACGCAATTGCCTAATAGTTTCACAAAAATGGGAATTACAACGTGGACCAACATTTTTAAGCCTAGCATGGGAAAAGAAAACACTTGATAAGATCCAAATAATTTGAAAATTAGGTTTTAAAACATGGGTTGCGCGACTTCTGCCATGCAACATTGCAAATAGAAAGAGTTATTTCCCTATATATATATTGAACCCAAAATTAGCAACAAACGTTACTCCTTTTATAGAAAATTGACAAATTTATTTGTCCTATGTCCAACTTAAATCAGATTAAAAACAGGGAGTTTTCCCGTTAAGTGAATAATAAAGCGTAAAGCTAGGGACTTGAATTTGAATAATGAACTAGTTCACACTAAGCCGAAGATTTTGAGTCCTTTATTTATCAGTCGTTGTTTAGTTATGCGTATCACCGACCGCATCGTAATTAAATATTGTAAGACGTACCAAATGGCAAGACAGTAGTTTGGAATACTACTAAAGGATATATCTCGAAAAATTCTAGACACTGTCTAGACAAAATAAATTCGTTTTTGAAAAAAAAAGATTTGACTCATTGATAAAATTTTAAGCGATCAAATTTCATTACTTCCGACTATACTGATTTTTTGAAAAGACGTCGATTCAAAAGCATAAGCATTATCAAATGTACCTCCTTGAAAATTGATTTTCTAAAAATTTTGAGTGTGTCGATTTGAAATGTATTATACAGTTAAATTGGAAAACCTATCGAGACAAATTCATAATGGGATATATAAGAAATGCAAGCTACGCGTTGGAGTTGAAATTGATTTCGTTAAATAATTTTTTTTAGTTTTGAATTCTTTAAATTACGTGACAGTGTACCGATGTGAGGTCTTACCAGTCGGAGCTAAATATTGAGATTAGATGAATAATTGTGCAAAAGTTTGAAATTAAAGTCCAAATTCCTTTGGAATGTACTCTCTGAACACAACGTAACGCTGAGGACTCCTGTGGTTTTTATACAGCTCTCTGGTGTTTCGTGTTTGTTGTGGTGGAGAATTTTAAGCCTTAATCGTAACCATGTTTTTTTCTATTTTTAGTTGTTTCTTATAATATATTATTTATTATTACAGGATCGTCTGTTTCAATAAATAAATAATCATAACCCATAGTCATTTAGTAAACAAAGTCTAGGCGTACTTCAATTTTAGCTTCTGCTAATAGTTTTGATTCACTGTGAATTTGTATCAAAGACTGATTCGGTGCCATATACACGTCAAACGAGACTGAAATATTAACTAGGTAAAGTAGCTATCACTTGACATTTCTAAATAGAGCGCTTTTCTCTACGGAAACATGCCACAAAAACTGGTTGCTCGCGGGATTTACACCAAATAAAATAAGATATATCAAATTGCGTACAAAAAGATTTATGCACTAAGGTCGCGAACGCAAAAATAGATACGGAAAACGGTAGCCTAGAATACTACATCACAGAAAAAATCAACAAACACAACCTCTTCTTATGGTGGGATCACATGTTAAACATTTTGCTTCAATTTTGAGCTCAAAATTCCAAAGCATTTTTTGCATTTTTGGCGAATTTGAACGTGTGAACACTGCTCAAACGTTTCAAGCATATTGCTTTAGACAACCAAGCAATTTGAAAATTTTAGGCTCAAAAATATAAGTTCAGATTTTGAAAGCTTCGTGATTTGGTTTCTTATCAAAATTTGAGCTGAAATTTTGATCTTAAAATTTGAGTAAAAAGTTTAGCGGGTGCACGCACATTAAGACTTAACATAGCTCATTCTATATGCAGCCATTTTACATATACTGCATTTTCTTCCTTATTTTAAGATTTTATTTTATACAAAAAATTCTCAGAGCCGCAAACGACATAGCTAATACTCGAAGATTTCGCATTGCAGATTTGTTGACATCCCATTTATGGCTATTGTGACATCTTCCGATGCCAAAAAAGTGAACCATACAACATATATAAAACCTATGATAAGTTAGCTTTAATATTAAGTAACACTGCGTAAGTGTTAGACCTGTTAATATAGCATATTGATGCATAGTTTTTATAGAACAACAGATACCACAAAACCTGGTACGAGCGAAGAATCGCCTAATAGATGTGACAAACAGGTTTAATGTTGTCATTAAATGCTTGTCATAAATTTTAATTTCTAATTCATTAATGACATTAATTAATATCTTTTGTGTAACTAGCACATAGGTAATACTGATTTCATTGGAAATTATATACGGAACAAAATGATTCCGGCACGAAAGGGTTTGGGTACAAAATCGGTATGCATTTCTCGTCGAAATGATAGGAACCTATACACCTTTCAATCTAAGGAAGTGGCAAAAATTATTCATGAACGGATAAAATTTTAAGATTTACGCGAGTCAACCCAATACTTCTAAGCTGAAACAGAAGTTTTCCAACCACATATCAATCATTAATATATCTTTTGTGTAATGCAATAATTACCATTACAAACTCAAAGCTGTTTATATTGTTTAGTGTAGTGATTAGTGAGACATTGGCGCATGTACACGTCACTCCGCCCCGCCCCACGCAAACGTGCAAGAATAATTTTTTGCATCTGCAATACTAAATTATAACGTGCGATCATAACCTATATGCAAACATAACTAAATCAAGTGATTTCAATATCAAGAAGTCTAGTTCAATGCGTAGCTTACCCACGTCTTGTGTTAGCTTGGTGGCTTTATGAAGTTTTAGATTTTTTACAATAACCGGTGTTGTATTCATATCGTATTTTTTCATCGCGCAAAAGACATGCCACATTATCCAAATATAACCTGACATTGGAAACAATGCAACGCCCTGTATTCGATGATGCTTCAAATACTCATGTGCCTAAAACAGAAAAAAATATATACTTTAGTCATAATATTATTTACATTTTGTAAATTATTAATTTTGAAAAAAAATATTGTCTTTTCAAAGCAATGCAATATCAGATAAAACTACGCTGTGAAGATCTCTGTGATTACGTTACTAGTGAACACAAAGCTCTACAATAAAATACGTTTCCTTGAGTTAGATTTTTTATGCACATCGGTCCAAATAAATAGGTTGAACATTTTATACACTGCGAATTTATACTGTCATGTGTTGCTCGTTTGGACTGAACTCATTTTTAATGTACCTTAAAAAACCAACCAACAACTATGATATGACTTTTGTGACTTGCATACCAGGCCTGTAATTCATGTTACAAGGTTCAGTTCACCGACGCGACGAAAGTCCGTTCAACGTTGTACAAAATACACATTAGTTCAATCTTGAAAGCACGGGAAACGGGAAATGAATCATGTTAACTATCGCAGTATTATGTTAGCATATCACTTTATCTTATTGCTATGGCTGCTGTTGGTAAACTGATTGAACAGAGTTAAAAATTAGTTATTTTCAGCCAAACCTTCAAAACATTGTAGGCACATTCACTGACAAAAATTTATCGATATATTGAATTTCGGTACAAGGCACAACAAAGAAAAGTTAGTTCAAAGAATGAAGAACAATTACAAAATATCAAAAAAAACATCTGCGAGCCGAAGGCGTGGAATTTTTAACGTTTTACGTCACACCTTCAGACAGTTTTGGTCCTCACAAGAGTGTACCTGAACAGAGAACACATAGCTCATCCCTGCTGGCTACGTCCTTACTATAAATTATAATTTATAAAACCAGAATTAGAAATTTCATGATAATTTAGTACTCTTTTCTTCGTCACT
>JASANE010015392.1:0-23508 GCA_030248225.1 Trileptium ribeirensis
TGGGGAATCGACGGGGCGGTTTGGCAGGAGCTTTGCCCTTGCCATAATCCTGTCCTTTCACGGCTACAGCAACCATTCGAGTATGGTCCGGCTTGTCGGATTCGGCTTCGTCGTCGGAATCAGAGAAGTCGACGTCATGTCTGGGGTCGCGTGATAGTCCATCTGCATTTGCGTTGGCCTTGCCAGGTCGATACTCGATGTTAAAGCCACCGAATTCCATGAGTAACTCATTACGCCATTGAGCTAGGCGTGAATTTCTCGGTGGTCTCTCGAATAATGCCTTGAGCGGCTTGTGGTCCGTCTCAACATGGAATTCATGTCCAAGTAGGTAATGCCTAAAATGCAGGGCGGCCCATCGAATAGCCAGTGCCTCAGTTTCTATAGCGGGGTATCGGCGTTGGTAGTCCACTAGGGATTTGCTAGCATAAGCGATAGGCAATGTCCCTTTATCGGTCTTTTGCGAGAGTACGGCTCCTAAAGCGTATCCCGAAGCGTCCGTCTGTAGTATAAAGGGTTTGGAAAAGTCCGGGTAGATGAGTAGCGGTTCTTGTACTAGCGCTTTGCGTAGTTTTCCGAATGCTTCCTCGCATTGCGGTGTCCATTTAAATTCGTTGTCCTTACGTCGGAGGGCATTGAGTGGTTCGCAGATTTCGGAATAGTGTGGTATGAATTTGTGGTAGTAGCCTACAAGTCCTAGGAAGCTCTGTAATTGTTTGAGTGTCTCAGGGCGTTTGTAGTTATCTATCGCGGCAGTTTTCTCGGGGTCGGGTTTAACTCCTTCAGAGCTAATAATGTGTCCGAGGTATTTTAGCTGTTTCTGTCCGAATTGGCATTTGGAGGGTTTTAACTTAAGGTTGGCCTTACGAAACCTGTCAAAGACTGTGATAAGGTCGGCTAAATGTTGTTCGAATGTGGGTGAGAAAACTAATATGTCGTCTATGTAAATAAGGCATCTCTCCCATTCTAAGCCTTTTAAAATGATTGACATGCACCTTTGGAAGGCGCCTGGAGAAGAATTTAAACCAAAGGGTAAGACATTGTATTCATACTGTCCATGGACAGTGACAAAAGAAGTCTTTTCCTTAGTTTCAGGGTCTAATTCTAATTGCCAAAATCCTTTGTTAAGGTCCAGGCTTGACATGAATTTGGTGTTTCGCAGGCATCCTAATATGTCGTCTATGCGGGGTAACGGGTACAAGTCGCGTTCGGCGACTACGTTGAGCTTACGAAAGTCCACGCATAAACGTAAGGTGCCGTCACTCTTAGTGACGTACACTATGGGAGAACCCCATGGTGAATCGGATGGTGTTATGAGGCCTGCTTCTACCATGTTGTTTAGTTCTTCCCTCAAGGGTTCACGTAGAGAGTGTGCCAAACGATACGGCACCTGTTTTATGGGTTTCGCGTCCCCAGTAATTATCCGATGCTGGTGTACACCACACCTACCTAGGTCGAATGGGTGCACACTGAATATGTCTGCGTTTTCTGAGATGGTCGTCTTTAGTTGTTTCAGTTCATAGGGGTTAAGAGTGGTCTGTCCAAAATCGATTTTACTTAGTACTTGTATGGATCTTTCGGTGTCAATTGTTTTCTTTTGGTCGTTGATGACCTGTACTACATTGTCGCGTGTAACTCCTATGCGGTTGCATTGTTTAGTGTGCTGGGGAGGTCCGAGCTGAAGTAGGCGCTTATTGCTGTCGTATAAGAGCTCGACCTCGTTGTCGTCAAGCATCTCGATGTGTCCTATGGTTTGTCCAGCGTGTATGGCAACGGGTATGTTTCCAAAGTTCATCATTGCTACTGGAATCATGCGTTGACCAGTGAGTACTAGGGCATGGGCGATGGCGATGTCCCTAATGAAGGGATCTGGGACGAATAGTGCTTGGCCGGTGGGCGGCTGTGTGATCTCGGGGATAGCGTTGATGAATAGTTCGGTGTTCGGTGGTACCTGTGTGTATTTTCTGGATACTACGTTAATGACGGGCGGTCGATAGTCTCCTTGGTCGGCGAATGGCGCGGAACAGTTCTCCGTTCCATTTGATAAATCCAAGCAGCGGTCCTTAAAATTTATGGCTACGTACGGTAGTAGAGCCATAAAGTCGGTACCCAAGATGCATTCGTATGGTGTGTCGGTAGTTACTTGGAAGTCGCATGGGGTGCTTAGCGAGCCTATTGTAATTGGGGCCTTCACTACTCCACTAATTGTCAGTTCCTGTTGTGTGGCTGATACTATACGGGTGGTGTTAGTGTCTCGGGGTACTAAACCTAAACGGGCAGCTAGGGCTTGTGACATGATTGAGACATCAGCTCCTGTGTCTACAAGTGTCGTGACTGGAGTGCCAAGTATGGTTGCATTTATGAGAAGCGGGGTATTACCTGCATTCATTGTGTTTAGTTGTCGGGTAAACATACCTTGCCGAGGTCCGCGGCGTAGGTCACGGGTAGGAGCAGCGAATAATTCGTCGTCTTCGATGAATACAAGTTCTTCCTCGGACGAGGCACGGTTTGTCAATAGTCTATTAGAGCGACGCGGGGCACGATTGGACACAACGGACACGCGCGGCGTCCCCGAAGGTACAATCGAGACCTCGGTCGGCGAAACTCGGGGTGTAGTCTCCTCCTCAGGTGGTGCGCTAGGGCCTCTTTTGTCGGCTCTAATCCATCTAATTGCTTTTCGGGGTTTCCCATCGGTTTTGATCAATCTCCCGCGGCATGGTAGCCATCGGGGTAGGTAGTATGCATACTTAGGAGGGACCTTACACTTAGTCAGGCAGTAGATCAGACTGATTATGCTGACAACGATGGTAACTATGAAGTAGGGCGAAAGTCCGGTATACTCTAAAGCAGGAAAGTTGACTAGCTTCTGAACTTGTTCCTTAGCTATTTGAGCTACCTGTAAGTTAGTCGCCTTAGCGTCGTCGAGTGAACTCCAGGTCAAAGGTCTTAATTTAAGGCCGGAGAGCCGGTCAATGGTAATATTTGGTCCGAATTTGATTGTAATCTCTTCTGGCTTTAGCATGCTTGTTAATACGATCGATCCTACTACTAACTGTGTATAATTTCCATGGGGAAACCATAAGATTCCGTTGGGCGGTACATTAATAGCCTTACCTAGGGTTACGTGCGCGAGCTGTCTACGATTAGTCAGTATAACCTCAGGTTCACTAGTCCTAATTAGAACACCTTGGATAGTTGTATGTACGGCAGTGTCATTGGCGAGTGGGCCGATGAGCGTGCGGTTACTGCATGCGTGTTTGGTGGATTCTGGCACGAATTCGCCTGCGATAATCCACTCTAAGCAATTGGTGCTATGGTCGGTTAATAGCGCGTGGGGTGCGCAGAAAGCAATTCCGGGTCTGTGCTTGCATGCTCCTAGATCCAAAGATTCGAAGCGCACATGTCCCAGTCTAGCTGCGTATTGCGGTAATGGTAACCTTAATTGCGTAAGCGAGTCGGGAACGTTCCAACCTGTGTTGTAGACCCGAAAGTAAGGTCGAACATCGCTGCGTTTGGGCAAGGGTAGCTGCAAAATAAAGCCGAAGCGAAACCCTGTTAAATCTACACTTACGGGCATCACTCGTCCGAACTGATATGCGAGACTGGGTTCTCGCATGAGAATAGTTTTAGAAATGCGGGGATCCATTGCGAAGAGTCGTCGTAGCATGACGACATCGATAACCGCAGGGGAGAGTTCACCGTTTAACATAGACTCCATGATAGCCTGCACCGACGAGCGCATGTTCGCTCGAAGGATGTGGTCGATCAATTGATGATGCACGTGCGTGACCTCTTTCTGGTCAGCACAACGGACCTGTTCGATCATGGAGACTACCTCCTGCATGCTGTGGTGTAGAAATGCATAGATGTCCTCATTAGCGCGGGTTAATTGCTTTATTGCCTTAGTGTTCCGAAAAGAGACGTCATTCGTCTCGCGCATAAACTTTTCGAGAACGGTCACTTGCTGACGTACGTTATTGATATGAACGCCGTTAGCGAAGGCCATTCCTAAACCTAGAAAACCAGAAACAGCGCCGGCAGCGGCGGCGATTAGGCTTGCGAAGCGTTTTTCTCGGCGGTTGGTAAGGTCACATAGGTGCTCGTTCTCCACGCAGAAGGAATGCACAAGCAGCGAGTAGTAATTAGTGTCTAATATGCCATGATATGCGTCGTCCAGTTCGCGTTCTAGTGCGCTCAAGGTTGTATGCAACTGCGGGTACTCAGTACAATTCGCTTTCCTGCAGCAATCAGCTCGGCAGGAACCGTTACCTTCATACGGTGGACAAACATTGCTTACGTAGGGGTCTGACTTGCGTTCCCAGTCTCTCAATGATAGCTGCAGGACTACTGGCAAGTGCGTGGTCTGATCAGAGGTGATTACCAGACCTTGCGGTTCGACAACAACACCTACTTGGCGGTTCACAAACGCACCCAATCGCGAGATTGCATCGCTGAAAGGCGAGAGCGTGGCGTGTGTGGAGCTCAACGTCGAAAGCCAAAGTAAAAGTAGGATCGTACAAACCTTCCGCATACCTGTATTCTGACTTAATCCGTTGTTGAGGCCAGGTGAAGAGGGTCGAGCCATCTTTCGGGGAGGCTCTGATTCATCTTCACTATCCACCATTTGTTCGTCCGTTCCACTCGGGGTTTCCTTATCAGCTGGTCGGGTATTCTCTACAGTTGGTTCATTCTGCTCATCAAGATTCTCTTCGGAAGTGTTCAAACATTCGGCCATCGCAAGGGCCAGCTGTTCGTCCAAGTCTTGAGTAGAGCTACTGATACTACTGCGTTGGAGTGAACACGGTTCCGAGATTAGGTAATCTACTTCTACGTGCTCACCTATTGTCATACCGCACTCGATTTGTAGCATATTAACGCTAGCCGGACGTCTCAGGAGTCTCAACCGCGCACACAGAAGCACTAGGCGATCCCGTCTATGGGACTCGTCTGTAAACTCCATGTTATTCAGTGTGTACTGAGCAAAAGTGGTTATTGGGACTCCTTCACTGCCTTGATTCCTATAAATAAATTCCAACAGCTGGGGCGCTTCGCTCAGCATCTCATGCAAATCGATATTAGCAACGCGTGAGAGCCGTTGCATTCGAGGCGTCTGGATACCGGTATAGTAACGCCAGTTAGGTATTATATACCCGTCAATGCGGATAGAAGCGCAAGCGGTGCTTAAAGTACCTTGGTAATTCCATTTTCCGTGGTGTCCGACAAAATAGCAGCAAGGATCGACACTTGATGTCGGTTGACTATGGCTCCTCTTACACTCTTGGCACATTGGGTGCTTACTCAACTCTGCCTCAAATTCCTTCTCCATGACTTGCTGGAGCGTACGGCCGTTTACGCATTGACCCAACAATTCCATGAGGAGTTCCAACGAAGCAAGAGCCACTGGATCGAGGTACAATCCAGATACACGGTGGTCGATAGGGGAGGCCATACCTAGAATGCTGCTCAACATGGCCGAGTCTCGTTGAAGTGCTGCGTCCTCACTACATTCGAAACGTACATCGAAAAGCCTACTTAGGTTGTTCAATTGTTCCATAGCTAACACAATTCTCCTATAGAAAAGGGCCTGTGGTTGTAGAACCACAGACTGTCCGAAGTCAGCATTTACCTCTCCTGCTCTAAAGTTAATCGGAATAAGACATTCCGCTACAAAGGGATTCGAATTTTTTGTTATTTCTATGCGCGGGTATTGATAGTTCGAGGTCTCGGCATGATCAGTAGAAAAGGTAAACAATGTGTCTGATCCCACAATACGATTCCGTTCACTCGCTGTCAGTGAGCGAACGCGTCCTCGTTCAATCGGAAGGTCATTAGTAAGATAAAGTCCATACATGCTGTGCAATTGCTCATCCAGTCGGCGTGATCGTTCGTTGTTAGCGTCCTGTACAAAGTTAAGTAGCTGTCTTCGTCCCATACAAGCGCCTGAATGTTCGCTGACTATGACTACGGATTCCTCCGAATTACCCGGGGACATACTTGGTCTCCCTTCGACGGATTCATCCTCAGCTAGCTTAGGCTTCTTAGGTGGGCTATCCGAATTACCCGAGGGCATACAAGGCACCTCTTCGACGGATCCCAAAATACTGCTAGAGACATTAGACAAAGTGTCAGTGGACTCACCTAAATTACCCGGGCGCATACGCGGCGACCCTTCGATAGGATCCTCCCCCACACTGTCATCCGAGTGAGCCAATCTCAACTCGCTCGCGTTCGGCGACTCATCCTCATCACTATCTTCCTCGGTAGTCTCATCCGACTCATCCTCGCTGGTAGTGTCATCAGCGTCTTCGGAGCGGATTGACAAATGACTCGTTCGCAGGCTCAAGTCAACACCTTCGTCCGATGGTGCTCGCTGTAACACATTGTTTCGGCGCGTTTCCCACGCCCCTTCACGGTGCCACTCTCGTACATCGGGGGTGGGTCCACGTCGGTACCAATCGGCGTTCGGATCTTGCCAATTCGCCCAGAACTCTTCGTCGCTTAATAGTTGTTCCTCGTCGAGTTCGCTATCGCTGGCTTCGTCATAACTATTATCAGAGTCGTCCAGAGCGTTGGTTATTTCATACTCAGGCTCACTATCCTGCTCGTCCTCAAAATCGCTATGTGCATGTGCAGTGCTTTGACTTAGATTAGACACTTTCGCTTCGCTTAAATGTTTCGCATCGCTCGCTGTGGATCCACTTCGTTCAAATAGGAGCTCAACCGACTCCCTCAATTCACTATTCTTCTGTTCAACAACATCATTATCCACATCAACTTCATTACGCAAGTCATTGGAAAAACTTAGCTCAGCATGGGGAACGTTACTGCGCGCTTCAGCAACGCTTGGCGCAACGGAAGCCTCACAATGCGATGGACGGCCTTTATTTGCCACTCCGCCATCAGCATCCCCGTACCTGGGCAGACCCCGGGCAATACTTTCAGCCCCAACGATCATACCCGCTTCATCGGTGCGAACGGTCGCGAACCCGCTGCTACCTCTGCTTGGATACAGGTGACAAGGGCGGCCCCGGTCAGCATCAAGGAAGGACCCAATGACCGTGGTACCCCTTGCCAATGAGGTCGGGAAAGTCACCTCAAGTCCATCGGTGCTATAATTGGCCGGTTCAAAATAGCACTCAATTACATCAACATCACTTCCATCATTATCCATCATAAATTCTCTAATACTGCAAGCGCGACCTAACTTAGGCAAATCAGCAAGTTCATACGACACACAATTCGCATCATCACACAAGGGACGACCCGCGCGGCGGTCCGACCCACATACATTTTTTTTTTTTTTTTTTTACATCGGCAGATAAATTAACACTTGTATTGTATTCATGTATCTTTTTGTGAAAGTTTCATATAATTAATTGCAAAGCCAGTTTTGATTTGAATGCAAAAATAATTTTTAGCATCGTTTCAAACAGCAAAATAGACATCACAAACTTTCTTCAGATTATGCTTTTCTAAGGCACAATTCGAATTCAATAACGAATTAGTTATACAAAAATTGATAAAATTGACAATGCGTGTTATCTAACTAAATTGCGATTTGTGCTCGAAAAGTGATAAATGTTTTCCTGTATTACTTTAGACGAAGAAAACATATAATAAACCCAGTATTGAATAGTAAGAATATAGCATCGTGTCGATGGGGTTAATGAATCCCCTAAGGGTTGGACCGCTGAGGCATCAGCTTGTTTCCGCGCTGAATATTTTAGTGAAATTTGGGGGTACAATCAGAAAATTTTGCCAAATATTGAGGTAAGATGAAAACAAATGTCGGGTCGGGTGGAGCCCCATTCCTGTAGGAGCTGCCCAGGCGACCTCCCATAATGTGACCGCTTACACGGCACCTATGGTATAAATCTAGCCGGGGTTACGATTGCGACTATTGCGTTCTTTTTGATTCCTATATTCTTATCATAAAAGAGATAAAGATGAACTGTATGATTACACGAGAAGTTTCACCAGTGTTAATTATATTTAAAGCATTTTATTCGGATCGTGTGGTATTCTCTGTATCATATGATCATATTGTGAATCTTTCTTTTCAAAATAAAGCAACGAAAATTGCAATAATATTTCGGTTAACTATAAAGCTTGTATTATAATAATCTAACTCAGTTTTATTCTTACTATATGGTACAAGTTCTGAAATTATCTTCGGACTGCGTCAAAAATTCGACTAAGTTTCGACAGAATATCTTTTCAACTGGAAATAGATTATTAATATATCAATTGTGTTGATAAATAAATATACAAATTGTTGGTTTTGTTATTATGCTAAATTATAAGACAATCGGTTATTAGAATTAATGGCAAAAATTACCCAATCATACTTCAGGTCGACATGGGACTGTTTGACTACTATCACTAACTTTCAACCTTAGTTTCAGAACTTTAGGCTTATTGCCTCCTCCAAAACGTTCATCACTACATGATAATTCTTGGTTAAATTTGAGAATGTTTGTGTTTCACATAACGTGTGGTATACATTTCATATTCCTTGCATCGAAAAACCATTTAACTTATGAATTAGCACATATAATGTTAATACTATATTTCGCTTTCTTGAAAAATTTTTTTCACAAAATTAATAACAAACTTGAATGATTTCATAATTCAGCAACATAACTTTAAAATAGTTTAAGGCCACAGGACCCAACATGTTTGACAACTTTGGTGGTGTGCAGACGCATATCCCATTTTGGGAAATAATTTTAAAATAATTTTACTTCTTTTCTCAGCGAACGTGGAAGGTGAACACTACTCAGCAATCTTTTGAATAATAAAAATATTATCAAAACTAAAGGTGAAATTTTTAGTAAAATTTAGCAAAGTATTAACACTGTTCAAGTTTCAACATTTTACTATTTAGAGCCAAAATTTGATAAAATTTTGTTCAAATTCTATTTTTTCGAATCTTAGATTGACGACAAATTTAACATGTCCACATTTTGGCTTCAGGAAAATTATAACAACCACTAGTAGGCCTCAAATTATGTTATTCCTTTACAGCTTCCTATGCAGTTATCCTTTTATAGTATATTTTTGTGTTTTATATATAATATTAATGGTTTATTGTTATCATTTCTGTCACTTATTTCCACAAAAAAACTACTATTTGTTTTTAGCTGCTAAATAAATAAAAATAGTAATACATTTGCATTTAATAATGACGTACTTTCAATTACTCGAATTGTTCAGTATTTTCCTCTGCATCTCTTATAGGTATATTTACAAACAAGGTAAAGAGAAAAAGAGGAAAAGAAGAAAAAAGAAAAAGAATAAAAGCAAATGTGCTGGTGCAAACGTTCGAATAACTGATTTAAACTTTATCTCGAAATAAATACAGCGCTATTTTAGCAGTATTTCAATTTTCCCAAAAATTAATGTTAAAGTTTCTGAATATCTGATTATTAAATTGTATGAGTTTCAATACATATAATCCATGTTTTCAATCGAAAATTACAGCTGATTTTAATATTTCGTTTTTAAACAATTCTATTTTGAGTAAGAAAACCATTTCATGCATAAGCTAAATGTTTATAAGCATCTATTAGAAAATTTCTAAATATTGTGCCTATCGTACCACAATAACGTGTTTAATACTAGGTATCGCAACAATTATAAGAATATAACGACATGTAAGACCACGGGTCGGGTATGTCAATTAAATAATCATATGTACACACGACTGCGATGTGATTTGTAGATTATGCAGTAAACGGTAAGCCATATGCTACAGTGAGCCAGATAATTTTTGTAGTTTTTTTGGCACACAAAAATAGTTAATAAAACGACAACTTTCGCAAACATTGTTATGGTAATTTTCATAACGGTAAGTATCAAAATTTTACCTTGATAAGGAGTATTTGAGAATTCAACGAATATTTCCTGCATAAAAATTTACCTTGTATTCATCGGAAGCACGTAAGCGGACAAAGACTTTCCATCGTACAATTCGGGTAATCGGATCGAAGCTACAATTGCATTCGTTGTTCGATGAGTGCCTGTTCGTTCATCTTGACCATACTACTTGTTGTAGCTCTGTAACCATCCCGCTGTGATCATTTGTGACCGAATCGCTGACCTGTTTTTGAAATGCCCTTGACTTTCGTCTTGTTCAACAGTTAACGACTTGGAGAACGCTACATACGGTTTCGATTACAATTGCTGTTGATGATCACTACACGCACTCGATTCTACCGAGGAATCATCGATAATTCCTCGGGACCTTTTGATGTGTCACCTGCGGTCAACAATTCTATTTTTTGAAATTTTTAATATATGATACAATATACAGTCAATAAAATATTAAATTTAGTTGCATTTTCCAAATGTATTATACTTGTGCATGAGTACATATGTACTGTGCCATCCTCTTTCTACATGATATACAAAAATGTTGTTATAGAATAAAAGCACAGATTGGATTAGGTTATTCAAGATTTCGTTCAATGATGATTTGACTATACGATTTCAAAAATATAAATACTTGCAACTGTTCTTACCATTTAAATGATCCACCGTCGATCACAAAATTGCATTTTCTGGTTGGCCAATCAGCACCGAGGAAACCCACCAAATGCCAGCGCAAATAACACTGCGGTCAGGCACGACAAGATACTGAGCAGGTTGCTAGCTCCCACTGACGCCAGGAGACCGAAGCGATTTCGCCAGGCGAAAGTTCACAATGCTAATCACGATGGAAAATTTAGCCCTATGTATATATAGTGCGGTTCAACCGCCTATATGCCTGAAACGTGAATGCCGGACGGTGCAATTATTGCGTTCGTTGTTGACGTTGGGTTTTAACACTAGGCGCCTGGGACTCACACTGATGAGCCAGAATTGCCTGTATATTCAGAGGAGACCGTGATCGTCTGCGGTGCTTAGACAGTACGTCGGCAGATGTGAGTACTTCCTTTGGGACTTGGAATTCACCAGCGACACGAAGCGCCTTCTCATAAACCGGCCACCTACCTGGTTGAGCCATATGGCTCTGAGAAATCGGTGCGGCTGCTTGCAGCATTCACAAATACCTATCACAATGTGGCAGCATAATACACATTTCGTAGACTATATGAAAATGCAAACAGCTTGTATTATACACAGTCGTAGAGAAGGCACGATCACACTCTGGAGTACTCGCTGGAGGATCCAAACGGCTGTGCGGACCATGCTCCACACGCCTATAGCGCCTGAAACGCAAATCGCAAAACTCGAGGAACGCCAAAAACTGGGAGTAAATGGATATCGGCAACGACAAAAATCGGCAATGGCAAAAATTCGGAAACATTTTTATGACAAGCAACACGACCCAAAACCGAGGATCCGATAGATCGGTTATCGTCCGAACGCCACGTGATCCGTGTACCCTCGTGCATGTACTCGAATAAAAGTATTAGAGTAAAATATGATAGGTTTCCAGTTTTCAGCGAAAGTTAGTAAATTGTGAAATTTCTGAGAGTAAATGTAAATTCTGAATGTATAACAATGTTGGATAGATTGATAGATTGAGCATAGATTGAGTCACTAAATTGTCTAAAAAATTAGGAATTTTGAATTTGGGAGATTATTGAGGTTGAATTTTCTGGTTAGATTGCTTATTCGAATAAATTCTGATCCTATCGTAGGCGAATAAATTGTTTCTATCGATTGAATGAGTGAAATTACGTTTTGGATTAGTGTCACAACACATATGTACAAATATTGAGTGTTTGATGTTTTCGGGTTGTTCAAATGGCGAGAGATATAGTACACTTTGTGCTGACATATTTTGCTGCTTCTAGACATGGAATCAATTCCGTTGTTTGAACGCCAACGGCATAAGTCAGAGCTAAGTGAATCAACCTTTTGTATTGAATCTACAATTTGCGATATTTTCCAATTACGTTTCCTGAAAATCAACCAAATAATATTGGTAGATTTTGTTATACCAGAAATACAGTTTGCGCGATATCATATTTTTTTAGAATTTTATTCGAATTTTCAGAAGACTATAACACTATAGCCTTTCACCTCTTTAGTAATTACTGCTTAACTTATATAAAGTGAAAACTCGTTGGATTATACCGCGAGGGGAGAAAAATTACAGGTAGACTAGATGGGAGACACACGGTGCGGAGTGGAGCCAGTGCGACGGGATAGCCGAGAATTCTGGTTACAGGAGCTAGTCCGATTTTGGACTTAACAGCTATCCCCATCTCTACAGTATATGACTTAATTTCCTAGTTCCAATTTTCGAAGCAATCAGCACGGTTGGCTGCGGAAATACATTTAAAAAAAATCTATGCAAATTTCAGGAGAAATTGAAAACCAAAATTCGATTTAAGAATCGCCGCATGTGATATGATAGGCATGCTTAAATATGCAATCAGATTGAGTAACTTATTCTAAATGTGCAACAACAGCTGCAAATTATTACTGCAAATTGTCGAAATAGAAGCCACACCGTAATTTATGACGTCATCAAAGCATGTGGCTGATCGGAATTTTTATACTGTATTGGAAATATGTATATTTCATAGAATTATGGATGCAAAAATAGGGTAAGTTTTGTTTTTCGCTATGACGAATTAAGTGTGAAATCTAAAAATCCTCAATATGCTTGTAGTTATTTGATATTTTCTCGTTTCTAACAATCATGATTACTGGAGTATTTCACCTTTAACCACGAATTAATTTCAATTAAAACCTCTAACAGATAGCTGTACCAAACTTTTGCGTTTTACAGTATCCCGATCTAAAATAGAATTTTTTATTAGTAGAATGCAAAAGTTGAGTTCCTCATAATATTTTTTGTCTCCTAATAGCTTACTGCTACCTAGTACTTTCTTCCTTTGGAAATAGCTGTAAAAATATAAACGAGTGTAACAGCTATCCGAAGATTTCAAACATTGTAATGGTAGACTGTAACATATATATTCGTAGGAACTCAAAACAGGTGTGAATACATAGATATAGTTAAGACAAATATTTATACTGCTTCCCGCTAGAGCATTTATATTGTACGCTCAGCTGTTTCTAAAATTAATTTTGTGAAAATATGATGAAAATAACAGAATCAGCATCGTGGTTAATTAATAGGAGTTTAGTATTAAATTAAAGACTGTAAACATTTGAGGGAATAAAATCTGTAGCATATTGCTGTCTGTATCTCACCTCGTTATATCAGACCTGGATTTTTAGGAATAAAAACCGCAAAAAATTTCCGGTTAACCAGCAACTTTTCGTTTCCCGCAAAAAGGCAAAAAATTTGCGGCTGATAACGAAGTGTTATTTAATTTTTTTACACCTTCGGATGAAAACTGGAAAAATTAGCAATTAATATTTGTTTTCTTGCTAAAAAAACAATCGGAATTTTAACTGAATTTAATTTTGAAAACGTGACTATATATTACGCAAAAGATATAAAGTAATATTTAAATAAGTATGCATTTGATATACAATTATTTATATATATAATATATCGATACAAATTAAATGTTGAAACTAATACATGACATTACTTTGTGATGTGCTGTTGTGAGATCTCGATTGACATGTTGCAATCTGAGCAATGTGTCTTAACATTGTGTACGTTAGACTTAGAACATGACTGGTCAATCAGAAGATGTTGTAAACTACTTGTTGAGGAAAATAAAAACATGAAGCCAAATTGTAAAATATCAACTTTGAAATTTATTATCAAACATTTTGTTTGTGTAAAATGAATGAATATTTATTTAGGTACATATGGTTATACTGGGCACATTGCTTCCTCAGATCATGCACTGCATTTTGCCATTTTGACTACCATGTAACGTGCTGATTGGTGTCACAAAAAAGTGCAGAAATATTATATTGAGATTAGAAATTATATTTTCTTATAAATTTAGTGAACAAATAAATAGAGAAAATAAATATTTGTGATCCTTTAGGATGCTTTCAACTAAGATAGAAAGACAGTAGCGTAAAATTGAGCCTTTCTGTATCTTTATACTGCGTATGTTCTTGAATTTAAAATGGATTTTTGAATTTCAAATTTGAACTTTGCAGGTATGAAAAAAAACCATAGCTCATAAGAAACTAAACTAGAAGAAGGGGAGGCAAGAAGGAAGAAACCGGAGGAAAAGACAAGCAGTCTCACATATGGCAAACAAAGCAAAAATAACAGCAAGAACAAGTACAGGCCTCAACGTGTCCACGAAAACCCGAGACAAAAACAAAGCAACAAACAACCACACATGTATTCCCCAAAAAAAACAGTCACAGAAAAAGGCCAACGCCAATCCACCACAAAAACACAAACAAAAAAGCAAACCAAAAAAGAAACACAACCCACCAAACAACAAAAACAAAAAACACAAAAAAAGAAACACCAAGAACAAAAAAAAACACAACAAAACAACAACTAAAACTTAGTAAAATCTTGCATTAGTGCAATAAATTCGAGAAAAATACGCAAGTTTTATATCAAAACCACAGCTTTATACAAAAGCAATATAAGCCATTGATTGTATTATTAGCCGCAAAGATACAGTCCCCGAGTTGTGTCTGTTATTACTTTTGGTTATCTCCAACCTATAGAGTGCAGCGACGATGGTCCAAACGAATTTCTTTTTTTTTCTGAAATATTTCTTGGAGTGGTTAATAAATTGACAATTGTATTGCACAGCTGAAGGTTAAGATCAGTAATTCTTTTTTGGTTTTGCCTTTTTTAAAATTGTTCAAGTGCAATTTTCAATGTAGGTAGGAATTGGCCGACCGGGGCCTTAATTTATATTGTAGCACTGATATTTTTATGAGGGAAAAATACAATAATACAGTGAATGAAGTTGAGTTTAGAATTTCTTGCCTCAATTATTTTGTCTACCGCGCAATATTTCACGAACTCCAGTAAACGCCAAGAATTGAAGGCAAATTTTGTTACTGCAAGTGACGTATCCAACTTGCTGAGTTAAAGAACAACTGTATCATGTTTGCTTACTGAACTCCGTAAAACGTGAGAGCAACAATGCTTGTACAAATTTTCACTACACAATCAACGCAGTAAACACAACGCTTTGCGTTACCCTTTGATGCAAATCACCATCAACAGCCACAACTGAGCTAATACTTAATCTAAGTTAATAGTTAATCTTAATGAGCTAAATGGTTGAGTTTTCATAACCTAGCAAAAGTGTACAAATTTGAAATTGCAAAAATCCAATTTTTAAATTCAGAGAGACATACAGCAGTATAAAGATACAAAAGGCTCAACGGTTACTGTCGTTCTATCTTAGTAAAAGCATCCTAAAGGATCACAAATATTCATTTACTATTATTTGTTCACTAAATTATAAGAAATATAATTTCTAATCTCAATAATATTTCTGCACTTTGTCGACACCAATCGGTTGCGTACGTTTTAGTGGTAAACTAAATGGCAAAATGCAATCGGTGATCTAAAAAACAATGTGCCCAGTATAATGATATGTCAATAAAGGTGTTAATTCAGTTTCACGAACAAACTGTTTTGATGGATTGGAACGATAGTGTTGTTAAACTACATTACATATACTTTTATTTTCCTAGACCATAGTTACAACATCTTCTGATTGACCAGTCATGTTCTAAGTATTTAACGTACAACAATGTTCAGAACACATTGCTCCGATTACAGCATTGACCGCGTCGATGTACCACAAGCGGCGACATCAAAAAAATAATGTCATGTATTAGTTTCAACATTTAATTTGTATCGATATATCTGTGAATCAATTGTATATCAATGGATTTCTTTAAATATTACTTTATATCTTGCGTAATATATAGTCACGTTTACAAAATTAAATTAAGTTAAACCGTTTGTTTTTTTAGCAAGAACAAATATTAATTGCTAATTTTTTTTAGTTTTCATCCGAAGGTGTAAAAAAATTAAATAACACTTCAGTATCAGCAGCAAATTTTTTGCCTTTTTGCGGGAAACGAAAACTTGCTGCAATTTTAACCGGAATCGGCATTTCGGTTTATGCCTTGATAGGTGTGAAGATAACGAGGTGAGATACAGACAGCAATGTACAATTTTATTCCTCAAATGTTAAGTTTAATTTAATATAAAGCTGTTATAATTAACCGCGATGCGATCTATTTATTTCATCATATTTCACAAAATTAATTTACAAACAGCTGACCATACGATATAAAATGCTCTAGCGGAAAGCGGTATGGATTTTTGTCTTAACTTGTGTCTGTAGCAGCCTGTTATAACATACAAATATATATGTTACAGTCAACCATTAGATATTTGAAATCTTAGGGATAGCTGTTACACTCGTTTATATTTTACAGCTATCTGCAAAGGACAAAAGTTTCTAGTAGCTAGCTATCAGAGACAAAAATATGTTATGGCAAACTGCAACTTTTAGTCTCTAATGGAGATTCTCTTTTTGTTCGGATATCTGTAAAACGCAAAAGTTTGGTACAGCTATCTGTTAGAGATTTTAATTAAAAAATTAGTCATTAAAGATAAAAGACTCCAGTAACCATGATTGTTAGAAACAAGAATATCAAATAACCATCTATTAGAGATTTTAGATTTAGCAAACGGCTAATAGCAACAAAACTACCTATTTTGCATCCATAATTCTATGAAATATACATATTTTCCAAATCATATAAAATTCCGATCAGCCACATGCTTTGATAACGTCATAAATTACGGTGTGGCTTCTATTTCGACAATTTGCATAATAATTAGCTGTTGTTTGCACATGATAGCATCTAACGATGCTGATTGCATCTAACATGCCTATCAGTCACATGCGGCGATTCTTAAATCGAATTTTGGTTTCAATTTCTATAATTTGCATGATACTTAGATGTTATTTCCGCAGCCAACCATGCTGATTGCTTTGCGAAAATTGGAACTAGGAAATTAAGTATATACTGTAGAGATGAGGATAGCTGTTAAGTGCAAAATCACGGCTCAGCCTGTTAGGGTTTCCAGTCCGGTATCGGCTCTCCCGTCCTGGTCAGTAGGCTGGGCTGCACTGGCCAAGCGGGCCGTGTGCCAAAATTCTCATCTCTAATATAATTTTTCTCCTCACAATTATAATCCAACGAGTTTCCACTTATATAAGTTAAGCAGTAATTATAAAGAGTTGAAAGGCTCATATTATAGTACTCTGAAAATTTGAATAAAATTCTAGGAATATGATATCGCGCAAACTGTATTTATTTCTGGTATAACAAAATCTACCAATATTATTTGGTTGATTTTCAGGGAAATAATTGAAAAATATCGCAAACTGTCGATTACAATCCGTCAAAAGGTTGATTCACTTAGTCGTTTCTGGGCTTGTGCCCAGTTTAGCGATTTCAAACAACGGCAAAAATTGTACCACAATCTTCTTTTCAAAGCAGCAAAATATCCAGCACAATATTACTATGCTGTTCTCGCCGGCTTTGGACAACCCGAACACATCGAAGACGCTCAATATTTGTTCATATGTGTTGTGACACTAATCCAAAACATAATTTCAACAACTGGTCCGATCAATGGAGCAAGTTTTGACTCGCCTTGCGATAGGAGAGCACTTTCGGAATTTGTCGAATCAGCGATACTCGCTCGAGTTAACCAGAAAAGCCGTGAAGCCTCAATAATACTGTTCCGAATTGGAGAATTATGCGAAGACAACTTGAGCCAACCCTGGTTTGACTTCAATAATTCGAGTTAGTGGACTCAATTGGTTGTATGCTGAATTATACGTTATTGTATCCGAGAACATTGTTATACATTAAGAGAATTACATTTTTTGAATCTTTATCGCTACACAGAAATTTCACAATTCTAAAATGCTTTCGCTGAAAACGGAAGACATATTGTTTTGCTTAATACTTTTGATTATAGAGAATACATGCACGAGGTCCGACCTTCCAGCGGATAGCGTGGCGTTCGGACGATAAGCCGATCTGCGGGATGGGGGAATCCTCAGGGTTTGGGAGAAATTTTCGCAAATTGTTGCTTGCATAAAATGTTTCCGAATTTTTGCCCATTTTCCCAGATTTTTTGTCCATTTTGCCCCGATTCTTGCCCATTTACTCCATTTTTGGCGTATTTTCCCTGGAGTTTTGCCAATTTTTGCCAAAATTTTTCGGGCGCTATAGGCATGGAGCGGGAGAATAGTTGCACAGCCTCAGCGAAGGTTCGATCTACCTCCAGCGGGGGTGCGAGAGGTCGGTGTAACTCCGAGGAGTTCCGAGCCTCAGGGTGTGGATCATGCCCTTCTCTTTACGAATATGTATATAATACAAGCTGTTCAGCATTTCATGCATCTACGATGTGTCTATTGCTCCACATCTGATCAGTTTGTTTTGTTGGATGCGTTGCCAACCAGCACCGATTTCTATTCAGGGAGCCATCCACTTTAAACAAGTTGCAGACGTAGTGGGGCCAGATGTTTATGAGAAAGGCGCTTCCGTGTGAGTCTAACCACCGCACTGGTGGATTTCAGAAAGCACGGTCCAAGGAAACTAAGTCTTAGCATGAAGGTTGCCGACGTAACACCTGTCTTAAGCACCGCAGACGATGCAGCGTTGCCTCCTCTTAACATAACGAATATGCAGCAATTCTGGCTCATCACATGTTTGTTCGTTACATAGTCCAGGCGCCTAATGTTTAAAACCCAACGTCGACACCTGAACTCGATCACTTAAAGACGGACGCAATCAGTCACCGTCAGGCGTCACGTTTCAGAGGCATATAGGCGGTTGAACCGCAGCTTTGTATGCCTGTGCGTGGGGTTTCAGTGATCTGGTTAAATTTCCATAGTCATTTGATTAGCATTGTGAATTTCGCCTGAGCGAATGCGTTTCGGTTGCTAATGTGGGGGTTGTATGCCTTTCCGAGTCAGTGAAGCTTTCCTAGATAGCAGACCTGCTGCATATCTTGTAGTGCCTGACCCCCGCAGCAACATGCTGTTATTTGCGCTGGCATTTGATTGCGTGATCTTGGTTTCCTCGGTGCTGATCTGTTGGCCAACCAAAGATGCAATTTGATCGAGACGGTGGATCATCCATTTAATAACGATTAAATGGTAAGAACAGTTGCAATGTTACCGAACATAGTTTATATTTTTTTGAAATCGTATAGTCAATATTCATTGAACGAAATCTTCAAATAAGCCTAATCCAATCTGTGCTTTGTTCTCTAACAACATTTTGTATATCATGTCAAAAGAGGATGGCAGCCGGTGCGGATCATATCTACTCATGCACAAGTATTTTGTACTAATCATTTGGAAAATGCAACTAAATTTTTAATATTTTTATTGACTGTATATTAGTTTATATACTAAACCGATAAAATTGTTGACCGCAGGTGACACATCAAAAGCGTCCGAGATATCGAATGATTCCTCGGTTAAATCAAGTGCATGTAGTGATCATCAACAGCAATCTTTTTCTGTAATCGAAACCGTTTATGTAGCGTTGCTAAGTCATTTGTTGAACAACGAAAGTCAAGGGCAGACATTTAGAAACAAGTACGTTAAGCAATTCGGGTCACAAATGATCGCACGGATAGTACAAGCTACAAACAGTGGTATGATTGGTGAACGAAGCAGCAGCTGTAGTCCAAACAACGAATGCAATTGTAGCTTCGATCCGATTACCGATATACAATGGAAAGTCTTTGTCGCTACGTGCTTCGATGGATCAAGGTAAATTTTTATGCCAGAAATATTAATTGAATTATACAAATGCTTCCTATGATTCAAGGTAAAGTTTTGATACTGCATTTCTGAAAATTTACCATAAATACTTTTGCGATTGGTTTATTAAGTATTTTTGTGTGCCAGAACTAAATATTGTACTTTTTTACAAAAACTATCTGGCTCCATATAGCATATGGCTTTACGACTTTTACTGCATAATCTACAAATTGGCGTCGAATCAGTCGTGTATATACATATGATTATTTAATTGACATACCGACCCGTGGTTCTTACATGTCGTTATATTTCTTATAATTGTTGCCGAAAACATTCCTAATCCTAAACACGTTATTGTGGTACAAAATGTCAGTAGCCGCGAAATGTATTTCGAACTGTACTTTCTAATCAATGCTTTTATGAACCCTCATTTTAGCTTATGCATGAAATGGTTTTATTTACTCAAAATAGAATTGTTTAAAAACGAAATATTAAAATCAGCTGTAACTTTCGTCATTTTAATGAAAACATGGATTATATGTATTGAAACTCATACAATTTAATAATCAGATATTCAGAAACTTTAGCGTAATTTTTGGGAATCGAAATACTGCTAAAATAGCGCTGTATTTCTATTTCGAGATAAAGTTTGATCGGGTATTTTATTCAAACGTTTCGCCAGCGCCGTTTACCTTTTTTCCTCTTTTTCTTTTTTTTTCTTCTTTTCCTCTTTTTTTCTCTTTACCTTGTTTGTAAAGGTACCTATAGATCAAGGAAAATACTGAACAATTACCGTTTTAGTAATTGAAAGTACGTAGTTATTAAATGTAAATGTATTACTATTTTTATTTATTTAGCAGCTAAGAAAACAAATAGTAAGCTCACGCTTTGTCGAAATAAGTGACAGAAATGATAACAATAAACCGTTAGAAATATTTTTTTACAGAATATTTTATTTGGACGCAAAAATATACTATAAAAGGATAACTGCATCAGAAGCTGTAAAGGAATAACAGTAAATTTGAGGCTACTATGGTTGTTATAATTTTCCTGAAGCAAACACGTAAAATCAATGTAGACATGTTAAATTTGTCAGTTCAAAATCTAAGATTTGGAATCAAAATTTGAACAAAATTTTATCAAAATTTTGGCTCTCACTTGTGATGGTAAAATGTTGAAAAATTTGAAGGCGCGTTTTTTAATACTTTGCTAAATTTTACTTAAAAATTTCACCTTTAGTTTTGATAATATTTTATTATTCAAAAGATTGCTGACTAGTGTTCACATGTTCACGTTCGCTGAGAACATAAGGAATTGAAATCCTTTAAAATTGTGTTCAAATGGGATATGCGTCTGCAGCGCCGCCAAAGCTGTTGTCCGACGCCACTGCAGGATCATCCCCCTTCCATCCTATGAGTATGTATGTTGTAAACTATTTTAAAGTTATGTTATTGCTGAATTATGAAATCATTCAAGTTTGTTATTAATTTTGTGAAACTTAAGAAAGCAAAATATAGTATTAACGTTATATGTGCTAATTCATAAGTTAAATGGTTTTTCGATGCAAGGAATTCATATATGAAATGATATTATTGGCACGTTGGGTAAAATTATGTGAAACACAAGAACATTCTCAAATTTAACCAAGAATTATCATGTCATGAACGTTTTGAAGGAGGAGGCAATATAAGCCTGACTTCTAACGTAAAACTAAGGTTGAAACTTAGTGATAATTAAACAGTCCTAATGTCGACCCTGAAGTATGATTGGGTAATTTTTGCCATTGACATTGTATTCTAATAGTGGTTTCTAACCGATTGTCTTATAAATTTCAGCGTGATGACGGAATTTGGCAACGATTATGTTGTACTTTGTGTCGGACACGGCAATTACGATAGACTATCTTCATTGGTCTATTTATTTCCAGTTGGAAAAGATGCTTTTCTGTCGAAACTTAGTCGAATTTTTGACGCAGTCAAAGGGTGGGATTCAGAACTTGTACCATATAAGTAAGATAGAAATATTTGAGATTAGATCTATATTATCAATACAAGCTTTATAACTAACCAAAATATATCTCCCATTAGACCGTTGCTTTATTTTGAAAAGAAAGAATTAGCAATAATATGATCATATGATACAGAGAAGTCACACAATCCAAATAAAATGCTTTAAATACATATTTAATTAACACTGGTGAAAATTTCTGCGCCTGTAATCATACAGTTCATCTTATTGTCTTTTATGATCAGAATATAGGATCGAAAAGAACGCAATAGTCGCAATAGTAACCCAGCAATTCTGAGATTTATACCATAGGTGCCGATGGTCTGTCGGTTTAGGCGGTAGCCGTTGAATTATGGGAGGTCGCCTGGGCAGGTCCTCAGGGAAATAGGGGCTAGTCCCTCCACCGACCGACATTTGTTCCATCTTTACCTCAATATTTGGCAAAGTTTTTCTGATTGTACCCCAATTTTCACTAAAATATTCAGCGCGCGCAACCGGGGAGGGGGCAACTAATGCTTGGACGGTCCAACCCTTAGGGGATTCATTAACCCCCTGTCGACACCGATGCTATATTCTTACTATTCAATACTGGGTTTATTATATGTTATTTCTTCATCTCGGAGTGATACAGAAACGTTATCACTTCGAGCACAAATTGCAATTTAGTTGAAATTAGATGACACGCATTGTGCCAATTTTATCAATTTTTGTTTATAGTTAACTTAGTTCGTTTCTGAATTCGAATTGTTGCCTTAGAAAAGCATAATCTGAAGAAAGTTTGTGATGTCTACCTTGCTGTTTGAAAAACGATGCTAAAAATTATTTTGCATTCAAATCAAAACTGGCTTTGCAATTAATTATATGAAACTTCACAAAAAGATACATGGATACGAAATTTAGTGCGAGTGTTAATTTATCTGCCCCAAATGTACATAAGTATCACAATGCGTATTTCTATGTGACATTTAACTCACCACCATGGCTGTAATATCTTGTGCTGCCCTGTATTCAAGTGCTCTGTTCCCAAGCTTAATATTTTTTATTGTTATTTTTAGAGCTCGCATTTCCAAAGTTATAGTGTCTACGTACCCAGTGGCAATAAAATTCTATATTAGCTTATACCATGACATGCATGTTCATAGAGCGGTAGGGCGGGGTTCCATCTTCCTCTAGGGTGCGATCCCTCCTTCTCTGAGGCCCCATCTCTATTTCCCCCGCCACCCGCACCACCCGAGGGCTAGCTACCGCCCCCTCCAAGAAGCACTACATGCGCAGAAAGCATAGGCCCATAGGAACGCTAAAGCCGCCGCACATCCAAACTCCACACGGCCCTCGCCGACACACCCTGACAGCCCTCCTTGATAGGCCGAGGGCCTCCTCCACGCCCAGGAGACCCTGCTATCCCGGACTTCGGACCTCGGTCCACGCATGTAATATGATTTATTTTATAGCTTTCTTTATAAAGTGGCAATTTATGCACCGAATTCACTGCAACAAAAACATGCTGACTATCTCGACCGCAAATTTTGTCACGAGAAAAAAGAAATATCGATAAAAAGAATATTGAGTTGTTTGGAGGCGCTGCTTGCAGTTGGATCAAGTCGCAACGATCTACTTCGGGGTAAAGGTGAAGGTGTGTTTCTAATACATTTTCGATATGGTTATTTCTCGGAACTGAGAATTTACAGTTCTTTCCTACGCGCTCACTAATAATACGCTACTTTTGAAAGTGGGGTTCAACAAAGCACCAGTGTCCTGGTAGTACAGGACGAAACAGAAGTCATTGTCATACTAAAATTGAAGGCTCATAATAGTA
>JASANE010015393.1:0-82190 GCA_030248225.1 Trileptium ribeirensis
TAAAGTGTTTGATAAATTATGTAAAAATTAGTGCTCTTTTAATCATATTTCGCGTCTATACGTCATGCGCCCATGTATATATTTGCTGGAACAAAAAACTACTAAAAACACCAAAAACGTACCGAGGCGAGTTGACTCCACAACATTTGGATTTGTCGAACGGAACGGAGCGCTAGACCAAGCGCCATGTATTTCCTCGGGTCACTTGGATGACATGCAATGTTGAATTAAGATAAAATTTCGAGACATTACGAAGGTGAAATTTATACCAATTATCCATAGCTCCTGCTCTTTGCCTTAGTGGATTACCTGAATTATTTAGCTTTTTTATCTGTGCGATTAATCCAACATTCAGAGAAATATTATGTGAGTTAATGGTTGCTATTACCTAGGACAAACCCAAAGGTAATAACAATAAATTTCAATTCTGCAAACTTGGTATCATATCTTAAGTAATTAAATTCAAATTCGAACCTGTACACATGGTTCCATAACCAAGGATGCTACTAGTACATAGGCAATCCTTGGCTGCAATTTTACGGCGTTTGTTTCTTTTTCCAGTGTAAATATAGTATTAGTAACGGTCACACGGCCACGTCACGTAGCAACTGTGACTAAAATTAATGTATTTACAAATATCAATGAAACTCGTGCTGTTTATATAAGTTTTGAGAGACTCGTGTATTCACGGTCGTGTAACATCAAATTTAGGTAAGGTCCCAACTTTCCCATGTCATATACAACCAGCTATCTGCAGAAAAAGCAACTAATCCAAAATTGCCTTTCTTTTGAACATGGTGTAGGTATATCTAACGTAACTTCAAACCCATTCACTTGTATATTATTCCAATTAGCAAACGAAGTAACGTTGACCACAAACAAGCATAATTTTAATCATTTTTTTTCGTCGTTCGTTGTGGCACTGCTTTCGGGACAGGCCGTTTCAACATCATTTTATACCAGCTTTAGCAGGCTGTATATTTCGAGAATGATGTCTGCTCTGCTTCATTGATATATCTGTTTTGTTTTTTATGATTGGTTTCGTTAGCTGGCTTGGCGTTATGCTACTACACACAGGCAAGACCACTTAACCTGCGCGGTACATATTTTTGAAAGTTCAAACACAATTTAGGATGTAAAAAAATTGCCTGTATAAATATATACGATTTGCCACGCAAAAAGCTTTGTAACGAAGCTAAAATATTTTTATTCACTTCTACTAAACGAAAACTTCACATATTTAGCTCCGTCTATGAGTGATGCCTTCAAATTTTTCTGATGTTTTGGGTCTTTTAAAATTTAAAATTGTTAAATAAACCAAAAACATTACCGACGCCAACGCGTTATGCATTATGTCTTCCAACCAATTTTCTTAGGCGAATTACTGTAAACTTTCATGAAGCTGACATGTTTGGATTAAAGAATAACTTGACCAAATAATATATAGGTCCGTACGTTCGTGCATATGGATTTGTGCTAATCGCTTCCACTTGAAGCAATGTTTAAACAGCTGTCATTTTAAACCAACTTTGATCCCTAATCTAGTTTGTTATAGCGATAGAACCAGAATTAATCATGCTGCTGTAATCTGTTGTCTTAGCGATATTTCTGTATTTGGTTGCGGTGACCACAATACTTAGTCATGTTTCCTATTTTTAAGAAGAAATGTGGGCAGGAAATATATTTTTAAAGTTATTGTCAAAATAAATTTTGTAAAGCGTACTGTCGAACTTCCCAAAGCGCAGCTCATGAATGTTCAATATTACTTAATACATGCTACCTTACGTATGACCCATTAGTATAGAAATCAACAAACCTTCTCTTTTCACTCAAACTATAAGATCACCTATTCTAGCCTAAAACGATGTCAATTTTGCTGTTATAACTTTGTAATTGGATCTAAATTTCGCAAATTCTAACTTAGTTAACTTATAATAGCAATCTATTAGCAACATTTTTGGAAACTACGCTATGATGAAATCTCGTTGTAAACTACATGCTAGGTACAAAAGATAAAACTGCAATGACTTCTTTTCGGAGACAAACAATAGCTGTTTTCTAAATTGTCGATACCGTTTAAGTTCGGTAATATGGTAGTTTTGTTCTTTCTATTGGTCATTGATTGTATTGTATATTTCACATAGTAGTACAAAGTAATTTCGGTAGCTGACCAAACGTTTCTAGTGCAGCATCTAGCTACAGATTCAAATATACTGCGACGAACTTGTACGCAGAAAATATAGTTAGCAAATACATTGCATGAAAACAAGTGTTTTTACAATCTTTTGGTCTGTATGGCAGTACTTGCACTGAAGCAAAACAGTTATATAGCCAATGACTATTTCCACAGTACTTACTGCTTAGTGCGCAGTTTAACATTTACTAACAATCTAAAACGCCAAGTATTTGTACGAAGCAAAAAAGTAACACAGGCACGTATTCGGAAATTTTGCTATAAGCATGGTTATGGAGAAATAGCTGATAGCGCTTTTTTCTCGAAAGCATTGGCAACTGCGATACCCTGGTGTTGTTATTACATGTACAGTGTTAATGAGCTGAAAAACTATTTAACACAATTATACTGCAATGGAAAAGAGGAATAGTTTTGCTGCGACCCCATACTTTGGCATCCTCGTGTGTATTAAATCATGTATCGTTACGTGTGAGAAACTTGTTTCATTCTTTAGAATTTTTGTTGACTTTATACTATTAGCTGTTTGCTATGCACATAAGAAATGATTTTACTGTATTCCAGTCATGAAAATATAAAAAATAAAATTTTGGAAACCATGTATATATTATGTGCTATACAAATTTTAGCTAACGTTCGCCACCATAGTCGCAACAAGCATACATTGCGGAAGCTAGACCAACATCTGTTGCAATTATACCCAAATGCAAACCGAACTGTCAACCATCGAAACCATCTTTTTCCGACAATTGTTGCAACCAGCAAATCACTTACATCGGCCGGTGTTAACGTAAAGCGGTACGAGAACGACCAGCCACACCTAACATTTAATACTGGGTCAAACGATAATGCCGGCATTGTGTCGCAAATTTTTCTGCTCGACCATCAAGTGAAAGCATCGAACAAATTTCACGACCACCGCCATGCAGCGTACATTGTCGCAGAGGAATACTGGCCAACAAGTTAGTATTGGCAGTAATCGCTTCTGTTGGTGATGGCAATGCGGTGACATTCTACTTTAGATTATCAACTAAATTTGTATTTATATATTGTAAATTGTTATATTTCTCCAATGACTGATCATCTTGAAACTCAAGATTGCATTGTTATATTAAAACCACACTATGGTTAAACTTTCCTAAATACGAGATAAGCAAGTTGCTATAATATCATCAGAAATGTTAATTATTCTTGACGCCACATGCTTTAGAACTAATGCGCGTAATGTGTTACCCGACAGACAGGTAGTGATATTTGAGAATTTGATCTCAAAATCGTGCCAAATCTGACAGGCCCGTTTGCCTTAAGTTAGCAGTCCACGAAGCAGTGGCATTAGGACAGACAATATTTCATTACGTTTTATATTTACACGTTTGATTATAGTTAAATACTTCTGCGCAAACGATACGTACTAATGAAAACATTGTTGAAGATCTTTGTGTAACATAATATACCCATCGTAAACAGAAGTTACAGTCTAGAAATTCTCGAAGCGTAATCATTGCTGGGCCTTTCAACATATCAGGAGTAACAAATGATTCAGCTGCAACGGTTGACAAGGTTCTGCCAAGTCAACAGGGAAAGTTATGCATTCTAAGAATTAGAAACAGTAACTTTTCGTGAACTTAATTAAAATATTATTGAATTTGAACCACAAGTTATATTCACGTAATGACGATAACTCTGTAGGTTCAATTTTTATAGATACACTCTTACGGTGTCTTGTTTATATTATATTGGTTCTAAAACTCTGTTTAACTAGCCGTAATATATGAAAATACAATATAGACATTGATTAGCCATATTAGCCATATTAGGCATATTAGTCGTTGATAATGCATTTTAATGTTTTCAGAGAATGATTCCCACCTTGCCAAGTACACTATGTTGTGGACATTTGCGATAGTTGTGATACAACAGCTCAACGAATATGGCATCAATATCATGATGTCATGAACTGATTTGATAAGGCTTTTGGGTCTTTCATGGAATCCCTCCTGCCTGAGCGTTAACCTAAGAATTAGGCTTTATGCTTAGAGTAGAGGGGATGCTACGAAAGATCTCGATTCATTAACTTACATGGTGCTATAAAGTAAACTGACTCCTGCCACTGTGTAATTATTCTTATAATTATCATTAACAATAAAATGTATCTTCCTAAACTTTTTTATTTGGTTTAACTATTTCATTGTGTAAGATAAGAATACCGTAAAATTAGTAAAGCAGTATTTAAACAACGAAATGCTTCGCGGATCGCAGATAGAGTAATGTGGCATGTGGCTTTGGCTATATAGTTAGTAGACATGCGCATTAAAAACTGTTCCAGCCCAACGAACATACGATAAAATGCTTAACAAATATAAATGGACAAAGTAAAAGGTGCTAGCTGGTAATTATGGTGATTTACTGATTGTAATTTCCCTGATGGCAATTGTTGAGAAATTATCAACCCCAATTTATTGTCACAAGTGTAGTTTTAGCAGACTTTATGAAGTCAGAAAGCTAGAGGTGAACATAGGCCGAAATTATCATCCTGGACTAGACTCAGACCGACTCTTGTTATGGCTGGTTCGATTCGGTTCAGCTTAGAAACACCGCAGGGCTCGACTAAGTTTCGTTAGAAACATTCTATGTCTGTCTCTGCTCTTCTCGGTTGGTCACCTAGTGTCGGCTCAGCTCGAAAATCTTGAGGATTCATATTGCTTGTTGAGTTGATATACAACAAATAGATACAGCAATGGATAAGGTCTAACAATTATGACAACTTAGTTCTCCGTTCGCAACAAATTTGGCAAAAAATAGGGTTAGGTTTAGATACGTAGAATCTATGCCAAAACTTGCTTCGGATAAATCCCTACCTCTTTCTTTGTTGTGTGTATGCAGTTTTGCGGATTCGCATAGATTTATGGTGTCATTCAGGACTTTCTGTAACATTCAAACAACAAATTGAAACTCAATACAACAAGAATTTCGAGCACGGGTCTATTACAATTACCAAAACTATAGTTAAAAAAATTACAGTTCTCAAAGAACGAACAACGAATACGTTTCGAATTTGCAGCGATCACTTCTGATTCAATACCTGTATATGTAATATACAGAAGGCAAATTTTATGCGTACCTTTGAATGGTTACTTCAGCGGCGTACACGCGCGAAAACTTTTAGGTACCCACGCAAATCAAAGATATGTTCATCACCCTGTGCGTTAAACAATTTTTTTCGGAAACACGCAAATTGTAAATCCTATGTTGGCTGCATTAAGTTTGTCATTACACATTACAAAGCCATTCTAGCAGAATTACCTCAAATTCTTGATTATTTGGAAGCAAATCTCTCTATGAATGGCAAACGACAAAGAAACTGATTCATTTTGGTAGCCAACATTCATATCTCGCAACCAGACTCCAAAAATGGAAGGTTGTCGACATTTCGGGCAGCTATGCCCTAAGCCAGTAAACTTATTGATGACACTTGAAGTTTGCTATCATTTATTCTTTACAAACTGTGCTACTGTAGTTAGCTCAAATTGTTGATTCTCTAACGGCGAATTTCACTGCCAAGAATACACGATGGCGAACGATATGCATTTTTAAGACATCTCTCTACCGTCCAAGCATCCACTAAAAATTGAAGCATGCCGGCATTGCCGAAGGAGGAATCCGATATTAGTGGCAATGCAATTAGTCTCTGATGTAATTAGCTATAATTTTTGGATTCTTTAGCAGCGATTTCATTGCGAACGGTTTACGACGGAGAACATTATCTATTTCTGTAGCTCTTGTACCCTACCACCCAATCAGTCGCCCAAAACGGAAGCTTGGAGACCTATGATGCAGTCAAAGGCATTGTCAGTTCGTGTTTTTACAGCTCTGATTCATCAGGTTATGCAGTGAATGCGCCCGTTAAGACATTCTTTTAGGCAGCACGCACTGAAGTAACCATATAGTGTTCCAAACAATGTTCAGAAAAAAATAAGCACATAACGCATTTCAGCAGCGGCCCTATTGAAGCACAAAATTTTGTACAATGTCTACAATTTTGATCCGATATGTCTTCTGAACAGCTACCACTACTTAAAATATCAAACTAAACGAACCACGAATCATTCCGGACAGACGGTGACTATTTAATGGAACCATTATTTCTTTTTAACAGCGTCCAACAGAAACCGTACAGTTTTTCAAACAAACTTCTAAATGAAGAATAGCACCTAGTCGTTTTGATAACGGCCAGTGAAAACGACTAGACACTTTTTCAACATCGATGAATAAAAGAAATCACTATGCCTTTTAAAATGCAGCCACTATGGCCCGAACGCAAAGTATATTCTACAATCTTAGCGCGATTTTCAGATAAAATGGAATTCATTTTTGAAAACTGAAACAAAGAAATTAAACATGAGTTACTGCGATCATTACAGCACTAAAATGTATCCTGCAATTTATTATACGAAAGAGGCAACAAATAGCGTATGTAAGTTTCAATCGTAACATTACTAAATGAGTTTACTCAGAGGTCTTAGGTAAGTTTGGATACTTCATGACACCCTTGTTGCAGACGACAACAATCCCAACACTTTTCTGTGTGCTCTGCATGTGTTCCAGTATTGAGCCTTATCCAGGTTGGTATATATACTGAGAATGAGAACGAAAACATCTGATGCGGTTTCTCCGTCATGCATTGCAAATGACGCCGCTCTATTTAAGGTTTCTTTGAAATTTTAACGCATATAGTTGCTCCACAGCAATGAACTACAATGCGCAGTAATGTATTAAACAGGTTGTTGTTGTTTAGCGTACGTTTGTTCAGCATATAATTAAAATATATATAAAAAACAACTGCTAAAGCCACAGAAGGCATATCCTATAAACGCTTTGGATCCGGGGTCCGGTATATTGGAGAAAAAGATGTCCATTATTTAGTACATTGTTTCCTACACCGGCCACCTTTCTTGCTAAAATGCGACCATGCGCTAGTAAAATTTCAATCCCGAGAATTTTAGTCGTCAAACACAAATGCACTGTCGCAATTCGATAACAATTTCAAGTATGCAAGGCTAGTGCACCTTTAAGCTGTTATTGTTGCTGTAAAAGACCGTTTTTGGAATAAACCGAAATTTGCTTTACCTAGATCTCCTATTTGCGTACTCATCATTTTTTAGGTGTCGAACCTAAACTTACGAAAATATTACTATCCACGAATGCAGTGCTGGGCGGACATGCTTTCAGTAGAACACGCAGCTTAATGTAACAGATGTATATGCTGAAAGCTGAACGGGCAACAAGTACAAACTTGACCAGCACCACCGTTGAAGAATCGACATGGATGATGGGCGCTAATTCACCTTCCCGTCAGACATAGGTTGGCGCACCGAAATTGTGAAAAAATACAGTTTTAAAATTTGTGAAAACAATTTGTTGATCAACGCTGGGTCAACGCGGAGCATTCCCCCGCGAAAAATTTCTGGATCCACTAGTGGCAACAACCGCGACCATTTCGAAACGAAAACATTCGCAAGACAACTAACAATGTTAAAATTACTAATCACTCAGTAAGCTGCTAATTGCAGCCATTATTGTCGGATAACTTGTTGTAGCGAAGCGAGTCCTAATGGGTATAAAACTTTTCAATCCCTTTTTACGATGACCTTGTGTAATGGTAGCACTCAGAACCTAGGACTTCACTTACTACACAAATAAAATAAGCACCTAACTTAAAATTACTAAGATAAATTATAGTACGGCAATAAAATAATGAATTGTTTGAGTTGACAAGGTGGATCTAAGTATCCAAATAGTAACTTAATATTAATACACGAGCAAACTTTATGAACCACAAGGTGGATCCGTCGATCCGCCCAAAGCTTTGCCTTAAGCTTAGCTCAACCTAGTCAATAAATTATTATCGGAGCACCCTTGTGTTCTCACTAGATATTTTTAGAACCAGCCCTCTGCTCTCAAGAACTCACTAAAATATGAAGCACCCCGCGTGCTCTCAAAGAAATTTTAGGAGCAGCCCGTCTGCTCTCAATAATCCCCAAAACTTGTTAATGTTGAAATCAGCGCTACGTTTTAGTTTGTAATAATTACTGCCTAATGAGTGCCGTATGGCTTCCAAGCTAACAAATAAAATTTGAAATAAAAGACACTTACTCTGAGATCTCCGATCGCGACTGACTCCGCAAACTAACTGCTGCAGCTAACTCTGCAGTTGATGGCAGCAACTGCATCGCTAATCGAAACGAAATCTCAGCTTATATAAACCCAAAATCCAGGCTAGCTGGGTCTAGGTAGTGGTGAAAAATTCCAGGAATTATTGCGGAATCTAGTGAGACTTATAAAATAATATTAGAAGTGCCTCACGCAGTAACAATTCCACCTATCTGACATTTAAGTCGTGGTTTTAAAATTTTGTTTTTAGTTTCAAGAAAATTGTAAATGCATTAGAAAACGCAAATAATTCGCATTGGTCGGGCCAATTATTAACGACTTTTCAGAACCCATCAAAAATGTTATAAAGTTTAATAGCTACAAATTAAAATTTGACATTTAAAAATTATTCTTTAATAAAAACGGCAAAAAATTGCTAGCTCTTTTGAGAGCACCTTGTATTACACGAAAATACAAACGAAAAATTTTGTTTTCTTAACGCAAAAGTAAAGCGTATTAGGCAAGCCAAGATTTTAAACTGTGCGACGCGGGAAATAAGGCACCTGGGGTTCCAAAGAATGTATGTGAATATGCTTCGGACACCCGAAGCTTGCCGGTTTAGTTGTTCGTAAATGTATCATTAATTGAATAAATACAAGGCAGCCTAAATTGGTCAACAACGTTGTATCTATGATCAAATTTATTTCTGAAGAGTAACTCAGTTTGCACCATAACTAACCGATAAATTACTTTAGCATAAACTAAAGCAAACAATTCCTGTATGCAGTGACGTGTGTAAGTGCCACACCTGTGAGCGCAAGACTGTGATTTCATGCTTAGGTAGAAGTTATTTAAACACACTTGCACGTATAAACGAGCAGATTTTATGCCGCAACACGAGTACCAATCCAGACGGCAAATCACTTGTTTGTCGAAAGCCAATGAGGAAGTAATTTGACAACATGGCAAAAAAACAACCTTGTTAAAGATTTTCTTAAAAATGCGAAATAATTCGTTTTTTGTATTTGGTAATATAAATCCTGATATAAATTTAACTCAATGGATATTGAGCTAACCTATTGCTGTTAAGACAAAACTTATTTAATAATTACCATCATTGCTGCTCGTTGTGTATTATAAAGATAAAACTTCAGTTCAATATATAGCGTACGACAGCCTAAACGTAATGTTCATTTTGTTGACAAGGGTGACATTTCGGCCTATATTGTGCAGTTGTCCGGGTGGCACGAATTTGTAAATACAAGAATAAGATAAAAGAACACTATTACGAGCTATATATCATAAATAAACAACATGTTCACGCATTTATGTGTAACACACGTGTAAATTAAAATCATGCTAAAAACTGTAGCAGCAAGCGGCATAAACTATAAATATTAAGACAACAGTCAGAAAAAGCGTAGAGTTCCAAAATTTCGCCCTATTTTTTAATTAACCACATCAATAAGCATCTACATTAAAAATTTGCTCTAAACCCACTTAATTTTCTTGTTTCACTATTTTTTTGCAGAAATTGATTAAGAATAACGTGTTTTATTTCAGGGCGCTATAACGTAAGTAGTCAACGAAATAAAACCCGAGATGTCTCGAAAAATAAGAAAAACGAATGGAAAAATAATAACAAAAATCTATAAACAAATTCGATTGAATAATTTAGCATTAAACATATATGTGCCATACTGTACGCCTTTTGACTCAGCTGAAACACCAAGTCACATTACAGGCTCTTCATGATTTACGATTTGTAACCCGTAAAAGACATTATACCGATATCAGTCTAATAGTGAACAACGTATAGGGTCGGCTGTGTTCAGATTCCAATACTATTCGATCCGATCTGTGGTTACACTACATTCGGTTCAATCCGAACAAATTGCTCCAAAATTTGTACTAAGCATGATATTGTCCTCACATTTTTGCGCCCTTTACTGTCCAATTTATATAGTCTGACAGCATTATGAAGAAAACCAAACGACTCAGAAGCGCTTCATTACACCCCCCAGCATTTATGGCGAGGTTACGCGAGCCAAACATAAGGAAAGCGTAGCTGATCTTACATAAACTACTTAGTACTACTATTTCATGCATCTTCCGCGCGACTAAACCTAATGCATCATTCACAGAGAAGTGCGTGCACGAATTGCACACCGCGAGCTATTGCAACGACCATGTTTTATGGAAATGATATTGCCATGACATTACGTTGTCATAAACAAAGTGGCATCAATAGCGAAAGCTAAGAATATTGGTGCTACAATATCGTATGATGATATTGCACTAGCTCAAGCTAAACATTGCTGTCACATTAAATTTGTTTTGTATTGCACTGTCAATAGCTTAAGCTAGAAATATCGCTGCTGCAACGATATTGTCTTATATTGCATTACAGCAACAACGTCGAGCTATTGCTGCGTCAAAGGACAACTGTCGTTATTGTTGCAACAATACATTTCTTGTAAACATTGCTGCGACAATATATTGTTCCAGAGCATGGAAGCGACAAATAAAAATATTTTGTGTATTTTGGGTCTACTAAAAACCCGATTTGACTCAACCATGCAGCATAAATAATGAAAAAACACATTAACTCAGCTACATAGAGGGGGAATCGCTCTACAAAATGAGCCCAATATCATTCATATAGTTGGAGGGGTTCATACTTTATTTCTTTATTTTCATTTATTATTATTTAAAAGCCATCGCATTTCGGTACTTAACTATGCCTTGTTGTTATCTTACAATGAGTACATTTTGTTAAAATGGAGTGTTACCACAACGAGCATAATTTTCTCAAAAAGCGTCTAGCTGATCAAGAAATTATTTCCGTCACTCATAACCCATCAATGCATTAGTGAATCTAAAGTTGCACCTGCTGACCCCTGCTTCCGAAGTATGATTTTCTGCCTAAAATTTCACGAAACCAACGCAAATTAGATACTTTTTGATTATGTCTATTTTGGGTCCATTGTGAATTATCGTTAAGGCATCTTAACATCAATCTCGTTGTCTGATATATAATTTGAATAACGCTGCGCCTGTTCTAATTGGTATATTGTCGATATTTAATTCTGTGGTGAAAATTAAGGTTTATGTTTATTAAAGCTTCTAGTTTGGTACAACGTAAAGAGCTTTACAATTTCTCTCATCGAGCGTCACTGACTTGCAGCGATTTGCTAACGGAATCATAAAAGTTGGTAATAAGCTGTCGCATTAGGACAGATCTAGAATTCTATATCACTACAGGAGTAATTATAGTTTCGGTTCCGACAGACATAGTGCTAAAGTTCCAGCGAAGCCCAAAATCGGACGCAAACCGGAATTCCTGTTAAAAACTATTGCGAACTTTTTCACATTTCTGTGTAGGCAATTGCATCTGGTAGCTAATAGCTAACCGGGTACCCGACTTTCATAGTTTTTATAAACGATGTATTCGGCTAAGTACATATATTTACGACTTTCTACTCAGGTATTCAAGTACCCGGATTTCTCATACCCAGGTTCTTGAATAAATAAACTAAATTATCCCAAAGCCGTAAATGATCCACTAACTTTACCATCCGACCAAATTATCCGAATGTCTTGAGTAAATTATCCGAATGTCCTAAGTACCTACTACCTTTGGTAGTTTTTGTAAACGTTGTATCCAGCCAAGTTTACATATTGTTACGACTTTAAATTAGGCACCCAATGCATTAAACTACCCAGTATCTTTGGAAGCTCTTGTGCCCAGTCACAGCTAACGTGTCTGATGACGTTCAACTTGGTGTTAAATTCTTATCTAAGGTTTGTAGGTTGCAAGCGAGTATGTTACCATGAGTATATTTCTTAATGCGTTGCCTTGTTTCTTAACGAATGCCTTGTAAGTATTTTACCAATGCCTAATCAATGAGGATATTTGCCATGGCTGACCATTGCTAATGTTGATAAAGATACGTTTCGGTAATGCAACTGTCGAATAATTTCTCAGCCATTACAGCGGCAGAGCTAGAACGTATTGATACGAAGTGTCTATTTTATACACGGCTGCGCATCACTTACACAAAGAGGGAACTCCCAAATGTGGCTGGGGCGCTATGGAAAATTTTGAGAGAGACGGAGGCTACTGGAAAATTGTGATTTGTGGCAATTCACGGCAGTTGTGTCTTGTTCGAAAACTGGCGGCGTTCAGCCTTTCCCTTGATGCCTTCTATGTATCCCTAGATACCCACTATGTATAAATTAATGAGCTTTCGTGTTTAAATAAATACTATAAACATAAGATTTTTTGCAACATAGGATGTTCTAACAACAACTATTATACACTCAACTAATACATATATATGTGTAAACCATTGTTTATCAAAAAAGTATATATGTTTAGTCGTGGCAATTCTCATAATAAAACTATATGTCAGACAAGTCGGGAAGCATGGGTCAGATTGCAATGAGCCATAGACGCACCACGGGGGGGGGGCGGTGGATGACCGGTTCCCCCAATTATCGCAGCGGTGGTGACCGCCACAGGGAGGTCCCCTTCATTTGTAAAATATTTTTATCTTTAACTTTCGAATTTTTTTCTCTGGTTGGTTTTGTTTCATAATAATATGATAAATTTCGATGCGTATTTTTTGTTTTTCGATTAATGCTCCGGTTCTGGAGGTCGAGGGTATGGCGCCTCCATGGTTCCTCGGCCCAAAATTCAATTTTTTTCTGGGCGGCCGAAGTTTCACTTGGGGGTTTTCGGGCATGGAAAACTCATTGCCGGTATTGGTTTTGATCTGCGACTCATAGTTGAATGGATACGGGTGCACGGCTCCCCCATAGTTCATCCTCCCAAAATTCCTAATTATATTATGACGTCCTCGGAGGATGATAGCTTGCATTAGGGGGGTTCCGGCATGGTAAACTGATAGCCAGTGCTATGCAGGTTTCACAGAATAATGAGTGCAAAAAGTGGGCACTTTTGTCTCTAACAGCCGTCCGCAAGAAACTAAAATCTCTAATAGACGGCTATATGATATTTTAGTTTCTTGAAAACGGCTGCTAGAGATTTTTGTCTTTAATGTCTGCTTGTTAGATATTTAAGTCTCTAAAAGATAGCTGTAAGAGATTTTAGTCTTATACAGATAGCCAATAAATACAAAAATCTCTAACAACTAGCTGTTAGAGACTAAAATCTCTTGCGACTAGTTATAACAGATTATTGTCTCTAATGGCTTGCTGTTAGAAACTTTTGTCTCTTACAGCCAGCTATAAAATACAATTGTCTCTAATAGCTGTCCATTAGAAGTTTAAATATCTAACGGTTGGCTGTAAGAGATTTTTGTATGTTACAGCTGGCTGTAAGAGACAAAAGTCTCTAACAGCTAGCCATTAGAAACAAAATCTTTAACGGCTAGCTGTCAGAGATTATAGTCTCTTATGGCTAGCTGTTAGAGATTATTGTGTTTCGCTGGCATACGTAAAGTCGCATGCAGGAACGGACAATAAAGCTATGCTTACTGTATAGGGTGCCGTGTCTTAATCTTCCGCTTTTATGCATTTCAGGAACAACATGTAATCGTAACGATAGTAAAATCAAAGTGTGAATGGGCGTACAGAACAGTATACATATCTTCATGGAACCTCAACGTTGTTCATCCAATTATTGGAATATGCTATATCGTATTTTCAAAACTTTATAAGTTAGTCACGAAAACAAATTTTTATCCAGTCAGCTCATAGCATGTGTACCCATTGCTTGTTCACAGAATAATGCGCCCATCTACTCGAAAATTTTTGTTACATACAACATGTCGTATGTAATTATGTTACATACGACACGTCGTATGTAACTATGTTACATACGACATGTCGTATGTAACCTTGTTACATAAGACATGTCGTATGTAACAGAGTTACGTACTACATGTCGTATGTACCTATGTTACATACGACATGTCGTATGTAATAGAGTTACATACGACATGTTGTGTGTAACAGTGTTATACAATATGTCGTATGTAATATAGGAGTGCCTGCAACTTGAACTGCAACTGAACTAATATAATAATAACAAATTACCTACAAAACTTAGTTGTATACCAACACTATTGAAAGAAGTTTAATAAAACCAGCAAAATTTGTTATCACAAAATGTGGTCTTACGTTTAATACAGATTCGTTGCCTAAAATGTTAACATTACGGCACAATCCAATTTAATACGGAAAATTATAATCGACGTTTACTAGACCTAAAAATGAATATATCTAATTATACTTGCTAAAATCTATAAAAAATCATAAATTTAAAAGATTTGAAAGCAACACCAACGCGATTCCGAAATCTATCTTAACATGTTTCGTCTTAGTGCCGATTTCGATCAGGACCAACCGTGAGTCCAAACTAGAGGTGAGGTCCCATGGCCAGTTGCTGCAAAATTTGGGCCCGGACCATTGAAAATCGGGGACGGCCCGGTCTTGGAGCTGCAAAATATCGCCCAAGCCCGGCCAGTTTATAATCAGGTGTAGACAGTCTCAATCTGAACGATACAAGAGATATAAAGATAAAAAGCATATATGAAATGAGCCCGGGAAACCATAAAGGGCCCGAGATTCTTAAAGCCCTGGATTTTTTAAAATTTACAATAAAAATTCTGTGCATCAGAAAACATAGCTTATTATTGTTACACATGTAGCAATCTTCTACAAATTGCAACGGGTATATGTTAAACAGAATACTTTACTTTTAATAATAGTCGTTCTTGGCGAGTGGATTATTAATGCAGTAATTATTGGATGAACGGAGAGTATGCGGAATGTCCGCGCTCATTGCATATTGCAAGGTAAACAAAGATTTCTAAGCCATCTTTAAAGTTTCACAGTCGCAATAATGCACAGGTCATACATTGGCGCAACTTGCATGACACTGTCTATAAATTTGGTGCGAGTGGTTTGACACAGTGTACAAATTGGTGCAAACAGCATGACAACAACGACAAATTTAAGTAAATGGCACTGCAATAAAAGCAACATTGTCACGTACATGTCTACATGTTGGAATGACAGTGTCTACTTACTGAGGATACGGGCGTTTCTATATTTACAATAAACATATTACAACACTGGTAGCTTGCGTAGCAAATGGCATTATGCGTTCAGTGGCTATTCTAATTTTACTAATTTACTTTCAATGACACAAAGACAATAAATGACACAAATGACACAAAAGACCCCGAAAACACAATCATAATAATCTTTATTGGTTCGATGGTGATAAGCATGAAAACTTTTATTTGTAGCTCACAACTTTCAAGAAATTCAGAATTTTTATTATACTTTCACGTTACAGACGGCTATTACAGTTGCCACATTGTATATCCGAGTAACGCTTAGGGGCGTTTCGTTATAACGTTAGAAAAAGGAACACCTTATTTCGGGGGTGCAGTGGAGGCCGCACGCCGATTTAGTTTTAGTATATGTCTGATATAAAGATCTAAGCTAGCGCTAGCGCTTAAGCTTAGTATATCAACAACATTATGACGCTCACTCCCTCAGAATTACTTTGCTTGATTGTATTTGATAACCGACCGTGAAAGGTTGCGTACCCTTTTACCATTCTACGTTTAACTAAGTTGAAACTAATAAAATTTAACAATTTGCATTGCGAAAATTTAGTCTAAATATGTTTGTTGTCAAAATTTCCGATTTTTAGTATTTTGCGGTGTCTCACAGAATTAAATACGGAAGTAACGCAGGATAAGAACAATAAAATTAACGCGGCTTGCACCAACTACCCAATAAGCTATACATGAGCGAGCTCCGAGGTCCCATGGTGATAGCGAATGCGAAGTATGTGATGTCGCTGCCGGGGGATCAGGCTGTCGGCGCGGGGGAGGTCGTCAGTGGAATAGATTTTTGAAATTTTTTGGAACTGGAATTTTCAAATTTTATGGCACTCATTTTAAAAATATTCTCTGGAATGTTTATCAACTTTTCCTCAATTTTGTTCCAATTTTTGTTCATTTTTTCTCGTTTTTTGCCTATTTTCGTCAAAATCTTCGTCGCGCTCTCGGCACGGGAGAGGGGGAGAGTTGCGGAGCCTCATAGGATAAGGTTACCACCAGGGGAGGGGGTATCGTCGGCTGCTAGACGGAGGTTCGAGCCTCAGGGAGATAATCCCCCTGTCCGATTACGAGCATATGTGCCTATAATCCATAGTTAGCGAGCAAAATGCAACAAACTAGCTTAACCATAATTTTGTAAATTCTTTTTTATTTATTAAACTTTATATATAAACTTGGGTGCATAGCCCGAAAACAGCTGCTCGGACAAAAATTACATAATTTGAAGGGTTCAGTGTTCAATGACTGATTTTAAGTACCTTTTTCTATTATTTTAAATTTATGCCTCTGGCAAGAGTTATAAGTAAATATGTTGGAGAATTCAATTCCCTAAATTCGAAAACTTGGCATCTCGTTTCAATTTTGTCAAAGATTCGGCAGATTCGTTGACCTGCAGCAGCGGAAATGCGAAGCTAGATGCAGCACTAGATCCTAGTTCGAGTATTATAAAATTTGCGAAAATTTTTTCGTGATACATATGCACAGCAATCAATTTTGCCACAGGTGAGCAATATTCGAGGAAACTCACACGCTCAATTTAAACAATGCAATCATTAGGTCATTAGGTGGCAAACCAACCATAGAGCAGAATCCGAACCTACATGTGTTTACTTTATAAGGCAGGGATTGACATTAAAAATATTTTCGGTTTATTATTTTATGTTGTTTGAAGTCCACTTTAGGGAATCCACTTTAGTCGAGTGCACCTGGGTTGTTCTGTTGTCAACTTAGTTGAAGATGATGATGAAACCGATGGCTGTCCACAAATTACCCTATTTTTTCTTGTGTACGTCAACATGTTTTTCGATACAGCAGTATGAATATAACAGTCAATTTTGAATGAATAGAGTCTTTGTTGTCAGGTAGATTGCAAACATTTATTTAGATTAAAAAATTCAAAGCATTAAACGAAGAGAAAGAAATCATGGACGGTTCCTGAAGGTTTTGGGTGTGCAACGAAACAGTGACTATTCAAGTCAAACACGCGGCGTTTGAATCAGTTGCAATCTTTGTTCGTTAACTCCTCGGAAATTTCATTATAACTGCAGGTTTAACGCAACGTCTTTATTACAATGGTTCCACAGACATATTTGTTTCCATTCTGCATTGCTGAAAACTACTAAAGATTTTATTTGGCTGTAGATATTTGGCTTATCTTTGACTTTTAACAATTCCGTTTGAATTTCTGTTTCGTAAAATTTTAAATACAGTAATGATAAGCAATTACTTTGACAAGTCGTTTTTAATGCAGAAAAAAACCCGTACAACTCAATGTTTCCTCTAAACTTTTTATGTCTATTAAATTCAAATATGATTTTTGTTCATCGTAAAATAACGTAGTTATAAATTACAACCATTTTCGTTACAAAATTTTGAATTACAATGTATTCTTTGCACAAATATATATAATTAGGTAATAACAGAAAATTATAATTATTATAATTTAATTTATGTTGTCCTTTATATTATTATTATTATTTACGTTTACATTATTAAGTCTCTGGTTCTATTTTACAAATATTACTGCACACACCTGTTTATATAAAACGACAACATGCGAACACAGTTTTCTCTATTTTGCAGACAGTTGAGCTAGCGATATTAAGGCGTAAGTAGAACTTTAAATAATGACATTTTTGGGTTGAGACGCAAAATATAGATAGCCATAGAAATATGTATATGTTTGGAACCAACTCGCAGAAAACAGTAAATGCTTTTATATCATGTAGTTAACTATATCAACAAAATTTTTGCAGTTAAAACGTAGAAATTACGATGTACGACATTTTAAATTGAAATGCTTTAAACACACAATCTGAAAAATATTGAGTTACGTCAGATACAGGTTTTGATCGCGAATTGGTGTCAAGTGGGCGAGAAATTAAACTGAGCTTCCATTCCTGCATAGCTTTTAGCAGGAGCTAAACTAGTATTATAGCCATACATGTCGCCGCTCAGACGCCACGTTGTTAGTGTAAGAAAGGGTAAGGCAAAGCCAAAAACTATCAAACCCGGCGAAGGAGAAAAGTAATTCGTGAGTTCAATTTTGGTTCGTGCACAATGTTTGTTCTTTTATCAAAACTATGAACGGAGTTGTCCGAGTTCACATATGGAATTTCTTATTCGCATTTAATGAACGCGAACTGTGCATCTGCCATGTACGAACGAAATTTGTCTACGCGCACTTTTCTCCATTTTACCAAACGATATGCTGAATTTCAAAACAACAAACCCAATTTCCGTCTTTGTCCTTAACGATAAATTGCATTCACATCTCATGAGAAAGATATAAGAGGAAATCCCTTTCTGGCTGTAAACCAGATTATTAACCTTTGCTTTGCACGTATAACTTTGTTTGTAAATATATCTTTTGTTGTACATATATTTTTTGTTAATTAGTCACTGGCAGTTGGTAAGCCATTGCCTAAGTTTCGAGCTCGCCATGACGGCCTTAACGACCGATGCAAACCTTGCTACGCTGACTTTACCAGTTACTAGTATGCGTTTGGTTAATAAACGATTTTGTTGTTGTTGCTGAATCCGACTACTATGTTCGCGTACGTATGGAAAAATTATGATTTGTATGCATTCATCGCTTTTACGATCGCTGCACCTAAAGTCTCATGTATAAACCTACAAAAGAATATTGCAAAAGCACCAATGTATACTTGAAGAGCGCAAAATGTATTAAGATTAATTTTACGCTTCACGGTGTGTCTTTTTAATTAAATTCTTGCTGTAGTGCGTAAAACGAGAGAAATGAAAATTTCTACTAGCCCTGCTGTTGAATTTGACAAAGTTCGTTATTAATTTTTAGGACGACACGCATAAGTCATGTTTGGCTGAGCGGAGTGATGCGGCGATAGCTCATTGGAAAGTTTGAAATCTTTTTGTGCCTTTATAGAAGAGAAAATTTATTCCAACTCCTTCCAGCACGAAACGAGGGTCGAAGTGGTTCCGGTTGGATCAGAAAGGTTCCTGACAAAACGAATTTCTAACCGTATCTCAACACCGGTGTGGATACTTAAGTCAAATCAGATTCATTTTGTAGTGCAATTATGGCTCAAAAAAACTGTGTATAAAAAGAATCTGTGCAATCTTTTACTTATAGGCTCAAGATTAATGTTCAAAATGGTGTTGAAATGGGCCTTGAGACCAAAAACAGACTAAAATGACCACATATCTATAACCGGCAACTAGGGATGTTATTGCATCGTTTTGGAGAGAAAGTGATAGGTATAGGTGTCCCTGTAAGTACAAATGCTATACCGCTGCTATCATTACTCTACTCTGTATGATTGGGTCAAAATATGTTTTTTGATTGGGCCTAAGATTCCCAAAATAAACGAAATGGCAATATCTGTGCTTGAGCTATATTCGTGTTATTGGCGTCATTTTGTAGAGCAATTAACAAGCAGCTACTTAATGTGCACTGCTACTGGCACCGTTTACGCTGTTGAATCGGTCATAATGGGTTTTGACTGGGCTGTGTCGTTCAAAATCATAGGTAAAAAGGGAGGTCTGGGGGTGTAGTTTCGACGGGGAGGGGGTGTGCGTCGGCAGGGCGTAGGCCTGGAAGATAAATATTCGTAATTTTCAAGAACTCACTAAAATATTTCCCCGTGTTTGCTGTGACTTTCATTAAGTTTTGCTAATTTCTGCCAATTTTTGCCGCATTTTCCTTAATATTTGGTCATTTTCCTCAGAATTTTTTCCAACTTTTTGGTGGGGGTGGCGGAGCCGTAAAGGTTGTAGATTTGGCTTAAGGAGGTCCAACCTTTTCCTCATCCACACCTATTTCCAAAATTACGCGAAAATTGCGTTATTTCTACATCAATCTCAGCTATATGGATAATATACCGCTCATTTTAAACGACTCACCCTCTATGTAGCTACGGATAGTGTGCGGCTACTGTCATTGTTTACGCTACATGATTGGCTAACCGTTTGTATTAGAATGGTCCCATGAGACCTAAAATTCACAAAAACGGATATATCTCCGTAACGGCTCGAGCTATTTGCGTGTAATTGACCACGTTTGGTAGAACAGTTCATCTTTCATGTAGTTGCACATTATTAGCCCTAAGAACTAAATATATACGGAATAAACAGCTATATCTCTGCTACTGTTCAAGCAACATGGCTTATATTTCGGTCATTTTGTAAGCTGATGCTCAATATACCTTTGTTCGTCTCTTTAAATTTCATGTTCAACACTCAGAATTCTCCTACTTAAACAAGCTACGTGTCTTAGTACTTTCGCAGTAATAGCCATTCTAAAATGATTTTTAGCAGCTTTTTATAAAAGTGACACAGTTCCTGTAGCAGTTTTTCTAAAAGTTACACACTTTCTGCATCAGCTTTTTCAAAAAGTTCGCAAAAATGTTGAGTGACTACACACAACTCTCTGTGAACGCTGCGTTGTTGCAATTATTTACACACAGAGTACATATGCGTGCTGACTTGGATATATGTCTTGTTTGGATAAAAATAAATTCTAAAACCATACATGTTCATGGGGGAGAGCGGCGGATTATTCCATCCTCAGGCCCCCCGGGGAGGTAGTCTGGTTTCCCTGAAGCTCAGCACACAATCCATCGCCCGTCCCCTCCGTCCTCGACCCGAAAGCGCGTTAAAATTTTTAACACAAATATGCAAAAATCAGGAGAAAATGAGCAAAAATTGAACGAAATTGGTAAAAATTGGAATAACATTGGCAGAAATCCAGAGAAGATTTTAGCCAATTTGAGACCCAAGCAAATTTCAAAAATTTCTTTCCCTGTCGACCTTAAGCGCCCGGCAGCTGATCGTTCATCTGGGGTAGATTCGTAAACACCCATTCGGAACTCTTCCTGTATCTGAATCGAGGTATCCAATCGTTTGCAAACATTGATAGCGTCCGTTTAGTCGTCCAATTTCAGGTAGTCTTTTGACTGTTACACATCTTCTTCTGCATGCCTCTTCGTCGTCCAGCGTAGATGGAGAGTAGATAACACAGCCAGTCTGTTTTGCACAATATTTGCCAAGCTATTCTATGTATCTCAGCGAAATCGTTATTGAATGCTCCTTGGATATTATTTGATGCCACAGTTGGAGGGGCTTGCCTTACGCCGCCAGTGGCGGCTGATAATTCTGCAGCCGCTCCCGTGAGTTTGTCTATCGATTATATTTGTGATTCCATTTTTTCGAGACGTTCGAAATTTCTGTGATTTTTATTCCAAGCGAAACCGGCACTCTTGGTGCATACTATGAGGACGTGTGTTATTTGTTAGTAATGGGCATCGCTTTTGTCGATGCCAATGCAGGACAAATCTATCATAGATCGCATTCAAAACAGTCGCCTTCGTGCTTACATTCGACCCGCAATTCGGCGGTCGTCGAAATTGTTTGAAGCGCTATTGTTAGAGTTTGACAAGCGGCATAATATTTGATGTGTTGGTTGTTGTTTGGATTTCTGGTTGAGCCGAGAGGTTTAGTTCAGAGCATGAGAAGTATCCTTGCTCGGTTGAAGATGTCATGTATTCAGTGATATTTAGCTGCGTTAGCTTAGTATAAAGTCCGAAGACAATGAAATATTATATAGAATATTTTTAATTTAGTGTAACGCACCAGAACGCACTGTTCTTTATTCTTCATCCTGAATGCAATTGGGTTGAAATCAAACACACTATTCGCTATCAACAAGCAACAAACTTAATCAAAATGTTTTAAACTTCACTTTTGGAGGGTATTTTTCAAGCTTTGGATTACAGCTCTGACAAAGATATAGTTTAACTAAATTGTTGTTGGCTTGCAGTTCTCGGTAGGTTTCTGTGTGGTGGTCTTCATTTTTCGATTCCATGGCAAAGACAAACTTATATCTAAATGTTTAGGGGACCCTAAATATCTAAATTCAAAGTTTTCAGGTTGTATCTGGTCCATATTTTACATGGACAGTGTGAATAAAGGCAGTGCATATCAGTGCTGTACAATAAGGGCGTGTTCACGTTGCGTCCGATCCAATCCGAATCGGACGTGTTATATATTGAGTGTACACGCTGCATCTGATCCGACACAGGATTCACAATTTTTTCGGACCCAACCAGATAAAATAGTGTGAAAAATAAATACATATACTTCTAAACACGCATCTGCTAAGTACACAGTTTAGACGTGTCGGATCGGATGCAATGTGAACACAGTCTAAGGACTTAATGTTAATAGTAAGTGAAAAGCGGCTTAGCGAAAATTTCTGAAATCAAATTGGAGATTGGCTGAGATTTTAACTCGATAAGTGGTTCGTAAAGTACGAGATCAGTTCATCCAGTTTCGATGATCTCAGCCGCAGGGCCTCTTTTAACCTTATGAATGGGGCAAATACAACCCCCACTCACTGGACTTACCGCTATCTCACTCCAACCAATTTCACTCCAAAAATAGTATTTGTAGTGACAACCACGAATTGCAACGAATTTGCAATTCACATACATTAATTTAAAATAAATTATAATATTTTTACAGTAAATTACAATTATAGGCAGACTTTTCTTCACAATATAGGTGTGAAATTCACATACATTAATTTAAAATAAATTATAATATTTTTACAGTAAATTACAATTATAGGCAGACTTTTCTTCACAATATAGGTGTGACCCAGTACTCTAAATAATCGTTACCATCCGCCCCGCCTCCCTGCTTCAAACTGTGATTGCTTCCACATTCGACAAAATACGTTAAAAGAGGTACTGATTTCATGGGTCATAGGCATAAAATTCTAGTTGGGCGGGCGTACCAATCCGCAGTGAACGCAACTCAACATATGAATTTGACTGTTGCAATGGTGGAATAATAGTTTTGGTGTTGTAAGCCGAAGGGCACCCCCCCTTCCGGGGGCTCACCAGCGGCCATTATTTGATGTTATTTCTTTATAAACTTGTTATATTGTATTAAATACGAATACGTTGACAAAATCGTAATTTTGTCGAATTGCCTGGGCGTCAATATCGCGTTCAGAGCCGTTGAAATCGTTGATATCCACCCAGTTGGGGACTTTTATGATCTTACAAATTTGGAGATATTGTGATTAAATAGAATTGATACTACATTACGTACATACGACATGCCGTACGTAACTCTGTTATATACGACATATCGTATGTAACAAAGTTACATACGACATGTCGTATGTAAGGTAGTTAGGTCAGAAGCTGTGCCTTTTTTATTTAGTAGGAAAGTTTGAAAGATAAATCAATAGTTCTAGACCAGCGAACGCCGTCCATAAGCGTAGGATCATGAAATATAAAAGCCTAATTTTCAGATGTTGAAAACTCTAAATTCTATACTACTGAAACAGTACAAACAGTGAGATGATAGCTATCTGGTAATGTATTGTTGTTTTTCTGTCTTTCATGAAACATTCCGTTGACACCGTTTGTCTATACAGATTGGATAAACATTAGTTGCCCGTTTGTACGGACGGATACTCACCAGCTGTAGAAACCCTCACCCGGAGAATTAGTTGGTGCTAAATAATACAGCGGTAGCTAAATTGTTTAATCTTTCTTGTATAATTTCACGGCAGTCCTATTGCCATGGAAAGCACCGAGTGTTTAATTTGACGATAAACTGGATGACGCCAACGGCCCGACTCGCCCTGAAGAGCCCGAAGTAGCTGACATTGCTTTATCTTTACTCATGTAATCTGCCTTTTGTTTTTATTGTATTTGTCTTCCTTTGTATGCAAAAAAACTTTTCACGCCGGGTTTCGAATCTAGCTTCGGGGTTTTGTTTGTAATTCGGCTTCTCACATTTCACCTCTTGTTAGTAGTTAATTCAAATTTAGAAAACGTTTGTTAGTACAGCATTGAGAGTATTAATTTAGAAAACGTTTATTACTACAGCATTGAGAACTTTCAACCTGGATTAATATTTGAAGTAATTGAATATTTTTATACGACTATTTACTACTACTATAGTATTGATTACTATTTTTATACCTGCTGTTGATACCGAACGCTACTTGCATTTACATCTGCTTATTCTATGTGAATACAATAAAGAATAAAAGGAAATACCTTGTATTCGGTCATAAATGAGTGGTTTTCGTTCTGCCAATCAGATTTAGCAAGCCATGTTCCAATAATTGAAGGAAGAACGTTGAGGTTCCATGAAGATATGTATACTGTTCTGTACGCCCATTCACACTTGGATTTTACTATCGTTACGATTACAGTTTGTTTCTGAGATGCATAAAGGTGGAAGATTAAGACACGGCACCCCATACAGTAAGCATAGCTTTATTGTCCGTTCCTACATGCGACTTTACGTATGCCAGTGAAACACAATAATCTCTAACAGCTAGCCGTAAGAGACTAAAATCTCTTACAGCTAGCCGTTAAAGATTTTGTCTCTAATGGCTAGCTGTTAGAGACTTTTGTCTCTTACAGCCAGCTGTAACATACAAAAATCTCTTACAGCCAACCGTTAGATATTTAAACTTCTAATGGACAGCTATTAGAGACAATTGTATTTTATAGCTGGCTGTAAGAGACAAAAGTTTCTAACAGCAAGCCATTAGAAACAATAATCTGTTATGACTAGTTGCAAGAGATTTTAGTCTCTAACAGCTAGTTGTTAGATATTTTTGTATTTATTAGCTATCTGTATAAGGCTAAAATCTCTTACAGCTATCTGTTAGAGACTTAAATATCTAACTAGCAGTCATTAAAGACAAAAATCTCTAGCAGCCGTTTTCAAGAAACTAAAATATCATATAGCCGTCCATTAGAGATGTCAGTTTCTTGCAGACGGCTGTTAGAGACAAAAGTGCCCACTGTTTGCACTCATTATTTTGTGAAACCTGCACTAGTTTTGTTCTAAGTTGTGCGGTATCGTGTATTATCCACATATAGCTGCTATCGAGAGCTATTGGCGGTGCACGCAAAAGACGTAGGTGTACCTATGCTTCACTACGTTCTTCAATCTCGATAGAGTTATTAGTATATATAGCTTTGATGTGTTGCATTCGGGGTAGAACATTTGGCTTCCCAGGTAGGGTCAGCTCGAGGGCCTTGGAAGTCGTTGGATGGATTTAGCCGGCGCCTATGCCTTCGGCTCCTACTGGGGCCGAGGGGTACCGCTCCATACCCCCTTGTTGTATATGGCTATAATATATAATTCATAATTATGCGTTATAGTGCTCTGAAATAAAGCACGTTATTCTTAATCAATTTCTGCAAAAAATAGTGAAACAAGAAAATGAAGTGAGTTTAGAGCAAATTTTTAATGTAGATGCTTATTGATGTTGTTAATTAACACATAGGGCGAAATCTTGGAACTCAACGCTTTTTCTGACTGCTGTCTTAATATTTATAGTTTACGCTGCTTGCTGCTACAGTTTTTTTAGCATAATATTAATTTACACGTGTGTTACACAAAAATACGTGAACATGTTGTTTATTTATGATATATAGCTCGTAATAGTATAGTGTTCTTTTATCTTATTCTTGTATTTACAAATTCGTGCCACCCGGACAACCGCACAATATAGGCCCAAATGTCACCCTTGTCAACAAAATGAACATCCCGTTTAGGCTGTCGTACGCTCTATATATTGAACTGAAGTTTTATCTTTATAATACACAACGAGCAGCAATGATGGTAATTATTAAATAAGCTTTGTCTTATCAGCAATAGGTTAGCTTAATATCCATTGAGTTAAATTTATATCAGGATTTATATTACCAAATACAAAAAACTAATTATTTAGCATTTTCGAGAAAATCATTAACAAGGTTGGTTTTTGCCATGTTGTCAAATTATTTCCTCATTGGCTTTCGACAAACAAGTGATTTGCCGTCTGGATTGGCACTCGTTTTGCGGCATAAAATCTGCTCGTTTATACGTGCAAGTGTGTTTAAATAACTTCTACCTCTATAAGCATGAAATCATAACTGTGAAAAATGGTTGGTTAAAATATTTCAATATGATTTAGGTATACATTCATTTTAATGCTGTCGCAAGGGTTGTACGTTGCGCGATTCTGAAAGCACATTCCAATGTGCCATTTAGTCGTAATCACAGGCAGGCGACGAGAGTTTCAGTAAAATTAATGCAAGTAGATGCCACAATGAGTTGAAAACAGGGTTCTCACTAGCTTATATCAAATTTTTGGGACGCATACGCAATATTCACATGGAAAACAGTCTTGTGCTCACAGGTGTGGCACTTACACACATTACTGCATACAGGAATTGTTTGTTTTAGTTTATGCTAAAGTAATTTATCGGTCAATTATGGTGCAAACTGAGTTTCTCTTCAGAAGTAAGTTTGATCATAGATAATTATATACAACGTTGTTTGCCAATTTAGGCTACCTTGTATTTATTCAATTAATGATACATTTACGAACAACTAAACCGGCAAGCTTCGGGTGTCCGAAACATACTCATATACATTCTTTGGAACCCCAGGTGCCTTATTTCCGTTTTCTCGCGTCGCACAGTTTAAAATCTTGGCTTACCTAATAGGCGTTACTTTTGTATTAGTAAATCTATATTTTTCGTTTGTATGTTTGTGTAATACAAGGTGCTCTCGAAAAAGCTAGTAATTTTTTGCCGTTTTTTATTAAAGAATAATTTTCAAATGTCAAATTTTAATTTGTAGCTATTAAATTTTATAACATTCTTGATGGGTTCTGAGAAGCCGTTAATAATTGGCCCGACCAATGCGAATTATTTGCGTTTTCTAATGCATTTACAATTTTCTTGACACTAAAAACAAAATTTTAAAACCACGACTTAAATGTCAGATACGTGGAATTGTTACTGCGTGGGGCACTTCTAATATTATTTTTATAAGTCTCACCAGATTCCGCAATAATTCTTGGAATTTTTCATCGCTATCTAGACCCAGCTAGCCTGGATTTTGGGTGTATATAAACTGAGATTTTTGTTTCGATTAGCGAGGCAGTTGCTGCCATCGACTGCAGATTTAGCTGCAGCAGTTAGTTTGCTTATTCAGTCGCGATCGGAGATCTCAGAGTAAGTGTCTTTTATTTCAAATTTTATTTGTTAGCTTGCAAGCCATACGGCACCTTTTTATTTAACACTGTTCTAGCTAGGCAGTAATTATTACAACCTAAGACGTAGCGCTGATTCCAACATTAACAAGTTTTGGGGATTATTGAGAGCAGACGGGCTGCTCCAAAAAATTTTCTAGAGAGCACAGGGGAGCTCCACATTTTCTTGGTCTATTGAGAGCAGACGTTCTGTTCCTAAAATTTCTTTGAGAGCACGCGGGGTGCTCCATATTTTAGCGAGTTCTTAGGAGCAGAGGGCTGCTCCTAAAAATTTCTATAGAGAGCACAGGGGTGCTCCGATAAAAATTTATTGACTAGGTTGAGCTAAGCTTAAGGCAAAGCTTAGGCCGGATCGACGGATCCACCTTGTTGTTCATAATGTTTGCTTGAGTATTAATATTGATTTACTATTTGGATCCTTAGATCCACCTTGTCAATTCAAACAATTCATTATTTTATTGCCGTACTATAATTTATCTTAGCAATATTAAGTTAGGTGATTATTTTATTTGTGTAGTAAGTGAAGTCCTAGGTTCTGAGTGCTACCATTACACAAGGTCATTGTGCACAAAACGTGGATTACCTTTCTAATTTGAATAATAGACATTTTCTAACTGTTTGATGCTACACAGTTATTAGGATTGAAGTGACTCTGAGACAAACTGTTGTTGGTTTTTTCTTGGAAACAAGGTGTTGTTCAAGCAAGCGGTGGTTTTGGGCAATTGGAAACTGGATTGTATCCTCGATAGAAAGATTTTACATGGTCCTTCTCAAAACGGATTGAACTTTGATTACGATAATTTGATTCGTATAGAGTCTTCGATTTCTAATTGGTGAAACTGGTTCTGAAATACTACTCGCTGTGTTCCAAGCATTCGGTAGGCTTTGCTTATATAAAATTTATTTAAAACTCTTATTGATATAGCTGATTTTTGTTACGATTTGCAACGGAATTGGCTTTGAAAAAACAGCGACGTAATGCATTACATATAAATGTTGGCAAAGCAATTGATAAAGCTAAGTCTGTGCGTATGTATCAAATGTTGATGAGTCACAAATGGTTGAGGCGTTAATAGCAAAGCTAAACGATTATAGAAACAGAATAGCAAATATAAATAACGAAATTTTCGGGGCTACTGCTCCAGAACAGCTGTCAACCAGTGATGTGCAGAAGACTATGGACAAGGATGAGATTATACTAGATACAGTCACTACATTGTCTGTAAAACTGAAACATTTTCAACTATCAAACAATAGTGTTAATAACAGTACACATTTGCGGAATAGCGAGGCTAACACGTCCCTTGGGGAGGGTCGTGCTGTTTCTGTTAGGCTTCCAAAATTAGATATTTCTAAATATAACGGCGAGCCGCTTAAGTGGCAGGAATTTTGGGATTCCTTCGAAAGCACTATACCCGTAAACAATGATTTGTCTAGCATCGACAAATTTAAGTATTTACGTAGCTTTCTTGGTGGCGATGCGCTACGGTTGGTTGATGTTTATCGACTCACATCTGAAAACTATTAGGCAGCCGTTTCAACGCTTTCTGAAAGATTTGGCAACAAACAAATCGCCATATTCTCCCACTTTGAAGCTATGCTTTCTCTTCCAGCTGCAAATCCTGATCAGCTTCAACTTCAAACCACATTTGACGAATGTGAGAAGCACATTCGGAGTTTGATGCCATTGGGATTGCACGAAGACACTTTTGGCCAGGTCTTCACCCCCATGATTTTGTCAACGCTTCCAATGACCGTAAAGATGACTTTACATCGAAGAAATGGTTCAAATTTGTGGACATTGCAAAATTTACGCCAATATCTCTGGGATGAAATTATGGTACGAGATATGAGTAAACGTGGTGGTGGCGCTCAAACCGCATCTCAAGATGGTGATTTACAGCGTAAGACGCTAGTGTTTCACAGACAACGACCCTTCCACCACTATAGCCAAGGCAAAAACAGGAATGCGCGTGTTGCGCAGGGAACGTCATCGTCGTTGATGTCTTCTTCAAGCAAAAGGTCAGCGTCTGCGATGTCAATTTTGCTACGGAGTCCACTACAGCGATCGTTGCAATAAATTTGTCGATGCCACCGAGAGAAAACAGCAAGCTAAAGGCCGTTGCTACATATGTTTGGATCAGAACCATTTTGCCAGAACTTGTAAGTCCACAACCAAGTGTGTATATTGCAAGGTGGCTGGACATCATCGTAGCCTTTGTCCCACTAAATTTGGTTGTGAAGAACAAATCGGAAATCAAAACATGTGCGCTTCGCTCTCTATTTCAAATGGTTTGTCTCTCAATGGAAATGAGGCTTTAAACGGCAGTTCTACGCCACTGTCTCACGGGGAAACTGCAATTTTGCAAACCGCACTAGTTACGGCAAAAGCTAATTTCGCGTCACAGGTGCGATTGCTCTTTGACACGGAGTGTTCCCGATCTTTTATCACAGAGGAAGCAGCTCAACGGCTAGGTGAACGAGAATGTGGCAATGAAGTTGTGTCTATTGCAGCCTTTGCTGATCAACAACGCCGTACCATACAATATAAAATTGTTCAGTTTGAAATTGTGTTGCTTGATGGTAGTACACAAACTTTAACAGCGAACGTAGCTCCTGGAATTAGCTGTCCCATCCAAAAATTGCCAAATGATTTAAGCAAACATCCAATTATGAATCAGATCACGTTGGCAGAACCACTCGTATGCAAGCGTGAATCAGTACAAATCGACGTATTGGTGGGTTCTGATTACTATTATGTCTTTATCGGAACGGATCGTATTGACTGTGCCGGCGGTTTAATTTTTCTATCTTCCAGCGTGGGCATTATCGCTACTGGTCGACTACAGTCAACGCCAGACTCAAACAGCTGTTCTTCATCATTGTTATTGATGACATCACCGATTTCTAGCGTGGGACATTTTGATTTGGAAAAATTTTGGAAATTGGAAGAAAATGGGTTGTCCCACCGTCGTCCACAACTGAAGATGAGGATGCTCTGTGCCAGTTCAATGCCTCAGTAAAGGTTATTGATGGAAGGTACCACGTGTTGTGGCCCTGGAAGGAGGAAACGAGCGAACTTCCGACGAATTATAAGTTGGCCTTGGGGCGGTTAAAATCGCTTGTTCGTCGCTTAGTATCGAACCGAACATTATTTGAGAAGTATGCGAAGACTATTTGTGATCAGGAAAACAATTGCATTGTGGAAAAGATTTCGAATGACATCACACAGGGTGTTGTTCACTACATTCCACATCATGCGGTGCTAACACCCAACAAGCAAATGACGAAATTAAGGGTGGTTTACGATGCGTCTGCCAAAATGAGCAAGAGCCATCTCAGCCTTAATGAATGCCTGATGAGGGGACCGGTTATGCTGGAAGACTTGACGGGTTTGTTGTTGCGATTTCGTGTTGAGAAAATTTCGATGGTAAGTAACATTGAAAAGGCCTTTTTACAAGTTGGGTTGTTACCAAAGGCACGGGACGTTACAAGGTTTTTGTGGATCAGAAACCCAGATTTGCCAGCCACTGGTTCATACCTGATCACATATCGATTTTGTCGTGTTCCATTTCGAGTAATTTCGAGCCCATTCTTACTTGCTGCCACAACAGACCATCATCTCAAGTTTTCTGACAATGCAGTAGCAAATGACCTCCGAGGTAACATTTACGTGGACAATGTATTTGCTGGGAGGCCTACAGTAGATCAGGCCAAAGAATTTTACGATGCTGCAAAACACTTGTTTGACGGTGCTTGTACGAACTTACGGGAGTGGTACGTAAATGATGATGACATATTGAATTATATCAATCCCAAAGACCGCGGTGAAAGCAGGTCTACAAAGGTGCTCGGTTTAATTTGGGATGTATCAGATGATACATTGTCCTGCTCAGTTGTTCAGCAGTCGAATAAGTAATGTGTAAAGAAACGTAATATTTTGAAACGTCTTGCTGAAGTTTTTGTTCCATTTGGTTGGTTCCAACCAATTACGGTTTCCGCAAAATTATTACTTCATCAGTTGTGGAAGGAAAAATACGACTGGGACTGCAATCTTCCGGAAGGTATTGCAACTGAATGGCACAAATGCTTGACAAGTTTGGATCAAATACCGAAGCAGAAGATCGATCGGCTGTTGGGACCTAACATCAAGTCTGTAAGCAATACTGTGGAACTTCATTGTTTTACAGATGCTTACACTAAGGCATATACGGCATGTGTCTTTATTCGTATTACAGCTGGCGATATAATTATGTCGAAGCTACTTTTTCAGGCGCGTGTTGCACCTATTAAAACACTCACAGTGCCTCAAATGGAATTGATGGGTGTCCTGACTGGTTCGCGAATACTTTTATTCGTGGAAAAACATCTGAGAGTATCCATTGTCGGCAAATATTTGTGGTGCGACGCACAGTGCGTCCTTGCTTGGATCAATGGGAAGACCATGACAACAACATTTGTCAAAAATAGCGTTAAGGAAATCAAATCCCATCATGCAAACGTATCTTTTGGATGTGTTTCAACAGTTGACAACCCAGCCGATATCGCTACTCGGGGCTTGGGCTTTGAAGATCTTCAAAATAACGATAAGGGTGGAATGGCCCAACTTGGTTATCTCAGTCAACTTGTCATTGGACAAAACAGACGATTACATCGAGCGAATTGGCTCAAACGAATGATCAAACCATTCACCCAGTACAATTATCAACATCAGACAACCTGAATTGCAGTTTTCCAATTCCTTTTTCCAACTTTTGAACACTTCGTCGTGTTGTGCGAACGGCGGCCTGGGTTCTTCGTTTTATAAACAACTGTAGCAAGCCAAAGGTGCTGGTTGGTGATTTATCATTAGCTGAAACTACTGAAGGACAATTGTTATTAGAACGTGCTGTTCAAAAATCTTTAATCCGAAAGAATGTGCGTGCTACACAAGGTTATTGCAATTTGCAAGTCAACAATGTCGGCGCGTTTGAAGATGACAATGGCATATTTCGATATAAAAGTCGCTTAACAAATGAAAATTTGCATTAACGAAGCTATTTTTCCAATCCTGCTGCCGAAACATAACCATTTCACCGATTTAGTGATCCAGGATGTCCATGAACGTTTATTCCATGGTGGCGTATCCCATACGTTGGCGGAGGTTCGACGAAAGTATTGGATTTTTAGCGGACGTTCTCAAGTGAAACGTGTTTTACTCAACTGCCGTTGGTGCAAACTGTTGCGTGGTTGCACTTTTTCGTCTCGAAAATTTCTGCCATTACCTTCATTCCGTGTAACCCAACAAACACCATTCTCAAGAACTGGTGTAGATTATATGAGCCCGTTGTTCTTGCGAGACCACAGTACTTATGATACCTACAAGGCGTGCATTTGTTTATTTACCTGTGCTGTAACAAGGGCGATTCACTTAGAAGTAGTGTTATCACTGTCTGCGAAAGATTTTTTGTTGTGTCTCCGTCGATTTATGGCAAGATACGGGATTCCTAACCTTATTATCTCAGACAATGCAAAACAGTTTCATTTATCAAACAAGGTTTATCAAAAGCCTGGCGTAATGTTTTAGTGGATCCTTGTTTGCAACGTTTTGTTGTCGATTATAGAATACAATGGAAATTTATCACGGAGATGCCCCGTGGATGGGGGGCTTCTATGAAAGGATGGTTGGCGTGGCAAAACGAGCTCTAAAGTCTTCTTTAAACAAACGTGTCGTGTCGTTTGTAGAATTGCAAACGATTGTTATTCAGATATGTACTGTTGTAAACTCACGTTCTCTGACATATGTAGATACCGAGCTAACCGAACCAGCGCTAACACCATCTCATTTTTATTCGGCCATCGTGTTGATGTGCCCTCACTCAATCCTTCCAATTCAGTTGGCGAAGCAAAATATTCAACCGCACAAGAGCTTATCTTACATTGGCGGCGTATTCAGTCTGTTTTAAATTCTTTCTGGGAAACCTGGAGTAATCAGTATTTGTTGGCGTTACATGGTAAATTTAAATTTGACAAAAATCAAAATCATAACAGTGTCCCTAAGGTAGGCTCTGTTGTAGTAATTAAGGACAATGTGCGACATTCCTGTTGGAAACTGGGTGTGATCACTGAAATGTTTTTTGGTGCTGACTCTATTCACAGGTCAGCAAAACTCAGGCTTGCAAATCGCAAATTTGTTACTCGACCTATTCGGTTACTGTGCCCTTTGGAAGTAGAATATGACAACTCGCTCGAGAGCACCGTTTCCAAAATGAAGTCTGCTCCAACCGGTAATCCGGAAACTGTTGTCAAACGGCGCGTAAATTTGACGCATGCGGATGCCTTTGAAAGCGATAGTGATCGCTCAGTTGAATTTTGAATTGCGCTGCAAATTGTAAATTTATTTTTATTGATTTTAGACAATTCATGGCAGCCCAACTCCGTTTTGTCAGTCCGGATCATCCGCTCTTCCAATTTCACTACCATAGTCAACCGTCTTTGCGTGTTGGGGTAAGAAGGTACATTCGGTGGAACAAGGTTACTGGTATTTGGTACTACGCCAAACTGGGCAAAAAGCTCTTGCAAGGCAGCTTTTTCGGTATAATCGGGATCCGGAAGCAATCGAAGATTGGGTTCATGGCCATGGTGGTCGCATTCCGGCTGAATAGATTTTTCGTGCTGGGGAGGTTTTCAAAGACGTACTTTTGGAACAGTGCTCCATCGTCGACAGTCCAATAAGGTTGGCTATCGATAACGAAATCGATACGGCTGGAAATCCGGCAAACATTAGCTTCATTGCCTGTACAAACCGCAATGAGTATGTGTTTACTTGTGGTTTAAGAGAAACTTCAGCTGGTCGGAGAAACACCTTTCCGGGTTTCAATAAGTATGGGCAAATTCTTTCCGATGTGACACAAGCATACCGCTTGGGTCGTTGGGACTACATCAATGGATCACCGGTAGAAATGCGCAAAAATCCACTTTTACTGAGCCAAAACCCGTTTTACTTACGCTATGTGCTGTTACTTGGAGACAGCCAACTTGGTCACTTACAATTTGTAGGCGGTGGTTGCTTTGTTTCACTCTCAGTGGGTTTTTGTCGCGATATTGCTGAATTTATCAGGGCAAACGACATCAGGTTTTGGAGTTACAAAATTGTTTTTGTGGCGGCGGGGGTCAATGATGCTCAACGGCGAAATGCAGATGAACGGGTGGCGTCGTGGCTAGCACTCGAAGATGTCTTGTTTTAGCAGCAAGAGCAGGCGCCTGATACAGATATAATCATCAGTGCCCCTGTCCCACATTATGGCATCAATTACGTTGATACGGTTTCTGATTTCATGGACTCGCGATCGACGAGTCTTGGGTTTACATGCGTAAACTGGTTGTGCAAGGGTACTAACCCGTTTGTTATTAATGGCCACATAGTCAGTTCATTTTTCAATTCCGACAGACTGCATCTGAATCATAGCGGGTTCAGAGAATTATGGCTAGAATGGTCCAAAATTGTGCCAGAGCTGGAATTTGTTTCTTATCGCCTGAAACAAGAGCGGCGCACATTACGGCGGGCAGCCCGTCGACGTTGGCAGCGTCGACAATAATGGACGTTATGTAGTCACGTGTTGTGACTTTGATATTTGTTTTGTCACGTGTTGTGACAGAAGAATTGACTGTTAAGATTTGGGTCGCAGATTATTTGACATAAATTAACTTCATTTGAAACTTTGAAACTTTAATTTTTAAACTTTGACTCGGGAATGTGCACAAAACCTGCATTAGCTTTCTAATTTGAATAACAGACATTTTCTAACTATTTGATGCTGCACAACTATTAGGATTGAAGTGACTCTGAGACAAACTGTTGTTGGTTTTTTTCTTGGAAATAAGGTGTTGTTCAAGCAAATGGTGGTTTTGGGCAATTGGGAACTGGATTGTATCCTCGATAGAAAGATTTTACAGTCATCGTAAAAAAAGATTGAAAAGTTTTATACCCATTAGCACTCGCTTCGCTACATTGTTATTACTAGTTTGCATCATTTTATGGCTGCTATGCTCGTTCGACAACTACGAATTTTTATGCATACTGCACAATTTAATAAAAGCACTACAAGCTAAAGTTGGGTCCAGGTCGGAACAGGTCGATTCGAGTCTTGTCGCGCCTCGTCGCAAAGTAGCCGGGGCGTCAGGTCAAATTTGGAGCCAGCGATGAAAACAATTTGTCGCCTCAAATATGTTCGATCTGTGCGCATTACAGAATTTTTCACAATCTCAACATAAGCATTCGTGGACCTTACTGTGATGAAAAAGAATGCTTTTATAAAACATATACTATAAGTGTAAGTACAGTGCAAAATATATTGGAACGCAAACACATGTATTTAATCATCTTTTACCGTTTTCGTGCCGGATATTTTATAGTGCACAATCGGAATATGTGTCTTGGAAGACTGCCGTCGGGTCGGGTAGAGCCGGGTCTGCAAATCTCGAATAGAACGAATATACATGAATCTATTCACTCAAATCAAATTTAGCACAATATGCATCAATCTAGCAACTAATTTGATGGGCGAACGTTCCAAGCGAGCAAAGCATGTTTACGATAAGGAAGATATAGTTTGAATACCTAATAGCGAATGATACTGCTTTGGGAATGGCATCCCCGTGATTATCTACTGACTATGATCGATCTAACGTACAGTTTTACTTATTACATGTCCCTATAAGCTTGCAATCGCGGTTGTAGCATTACTGATATAAAGATGTATGAGAGACATGGCCGTGATTAGAGCACCCCTGGACAATCTTCAGGTTGAAAAAGTAGCGATTTCTAAGACTTAATGTTTCGGTGCGACAAATTTTCATTCCTGGTTTGATACACCCTAGCGGGTACAGCGATGGCAATGGTGCGGCGACTCTGCAAATCAGCAAAACATAATTTTCATCTCGAACCTTTTTACAGGGCCCCCATAAGCAAGTGTTGGGCGGGGGGGGGCGAACACCTCTCGAAAGGACCTGGCGAGCGATGATCAGATTACCGCGTAAAACTTAGTAAGTAGTCATCAGAAGCCTTACAGATGTTTCTTAAAAGATACGAGCGAATTTGTTACTGTATCGTTCCGATTTATGGCACACCAAATTGATCAAATAGTTAAGGCGCATTTGTGAGATTTCATCGTAACAACCTTCATATGACTTTTATATAGTAATTTAATCATGTCTCATTGGTTACATGTTCGTATCAGCAGTACGTCAACTGCGACTAACCAAGCTCCCTCATTCGCCAAGAGCAAAAATTAGTGCTCGGCTGTCGTCGAAAGCAAACATAAACCAAATTGCAATTGACTTTTTGCGTTTGTTGCTTGATTTGGTTGGACATTCATATATAATTAAATTTTATCGTGCACAAAACGAGAGGCCAAACGTACCGCAGCTTTTCGCTAAAACCTTAGCCTGTTTTGCGCTATTTTTATTTGCCTTTGAGCTTTGCAATCACCAGCTCTAACAAATCGTGGTTTAACTCTAGCTTAGTTGTGTTCGCTGTAATTTTTGGTATATGAAGGTTACATCGGTTTTGTCGTTAAAATTAATTGTTCACACAAGATGTTCAGGAAATTATCTGTAAATGATAATAAAAATTGACCATCGTAAAATTTCAGTTTATGACATAGAACTCCGAGATGGAAATTAAATTTGCCACTTTTTTATCCGTTATTTTTGCCACACCCGCCATACCTATAAATTTTTTCTTGCATTTCGTTGTATATTAAATGTACTAAATGTTTCTTAATTTTGGCTGCATTAAAACGGTTCACTTTGGTTATAAATAAACATAAGCAAAATCGTGAATTCGAAGTTTACCTAACCTGCAGAAGTCTTTATTTCGACAGACCATATATCACGCCAGTATATATATATACCCATTAGAGCTAGCATTATGACGAGGTTTATAAGACTTCTTTCGGCCATGTATATACATATACCTAAAGTGATATCATTTTTATAATTGCAACATCGCAGACATGTAAATTTGTAGTTATAGAATTACTTGTCCGCACACATGCAGCGATATTTTTATGAGCTAGGGCTGACAGCTTCAGGATGCTGCTTCTAACATAGCACGAGCGAACATCTACACAGGAATGTGAACATGTACGTACTTTAAACCCATGCTGTCCCGAAAACTACTGGGATATATTTCAGGATTCAGTACATCCGTTATGTAGTAACATTTCATTTAAATTGGGTTTTATCTTGTCGGTTTCTGCCCTTCATTCCAGCGGACCAGCCCATCATAAAAGTGATTTCGTAATTCTCTTTCGCCACAACAAACTTGGTATGAATATAAGTATTTGGGCATGAAGAATCACGAATCTGCCAGTATTTTCAGCCAGATCAGCTGCTGTCCCGCGACTGGTATTAATAATCAAAAATATATGTATATATTTGCACGCATAACAATCACAGTTCATGTGTAGTTTATGCAGCCGTTACCTACACACTTGTCTCTTACGACTTTACACGTGTAAAATATTAGAGAAATTCTAATGCTGAGATACCCACCAAACTTTGATTAAAAGGTTGATTTCCTGTTTAAATATCTTCACAAAGCTATTTTGCCTTCATAACATCTCGAACCCGCTTTATGTCAACCGAGTAGATTTGGTCAAACCTGTTCTGTCCTTAAAAATAGAATTTACACATCGAAATAATTTTCGACCTTCAATACGAAAAATCTTGCTATTAAAGAACGACTCCTGACGGCGCTAAACTATACATCAACAACAGCAATTGAAACAAAATCGTTACTTCGATAATATGAAACAAACCCCTGGGGCGCAGACAGATGTGTGTGAGCACTTGATATACGTCGTGGTCAAAGCGGCGTCGTCGATTTCACCGAGGTAGACGAAAGGTTGCTATGAACCCCATAAATATTTTAAATACAAAGCAAAAACATTAAGTATCCTTTCAGAAATATTTGATGATAATTATAATCAAAAGCTCAGTAACTTTCTACATTATTTAGGTGTCGGCTCAAAATTTTGATATGCTGACTAGGATATTGTATGTATGCCATTACAAAAACTTGTAAGTACAAGCTAGAATTTCTATTATCTTCCGTTCGGATAATAAAATGTCTGTAAATAGCGATGGTGGGAAGTGTTTCTAATTTTCAGACTATTAACCACCATTTTCATAGTCTTCACTATATTTCCGCATTTTCCATATATTAATATGTTTGGTATAACGGATCCAGCAATAATACGTCTGTAAATGGTAAATTACCGACGGTGGAAAGCGTTTTAATTTTCAGAGTATAAACGATCATTTTCATGATATTCACTACATTTCCGTGTTTGCAAACATTAACGCGTTCATGCCCGAATTAATTTGAGTATCGTGCAATGTTTGACAAACTCAAGCCTGCGCCAGGGATCGAACCCGAAACGTACGGTTGAAACTTGTGTACACAAACCACTGAGCTATCTGAGAGCTGTTGCTCGGTTCCTTAAGGAAACTCACAATGCGAGCGAATAACAACGCACGTTCAAACGTACGATATACGACAAACTTAGTAAACACAACGAGTCGCAATGTGCGTTGGGTCCATTTGGACCTTACGGGCATGAGAGGGTTAATCTGATTGGTGTAACATTTCACATGTCTAAACAGTCGCACGACTAAAGTTAATGCAATGCGGAACTTTGTAATTTGGCGCACTGTTAACCTTTGTGTGGGTTTTCGAGGAAAACTTGACTTTAAGCTTTAAAACAAGTTGTTGAGGCATCATGATTATCTGCATTAACATTGCTGATATTAAACTGCTGCTCTGCTTGATACAATGAAAACGGCACTGAAGAACTAGAACGGAGGTTGTATATAGTTGTTATTTATGCAAATAGGCGTAGTTAGCATATGGCAAGTAGGATGTGTATTTTATAAAAGCTATTAATGTCATTTGTAGCAATTCGGCAAGTCGGTTTTGTTGACCAGTGTTATTACAGTTATTCGGATAGTGCTGTCCTCTTAGCGTTTGTTTTGGCACAGCCGTGACGCTGTGACTTTGTATTCGGCTTTTGTCAAACTCTACCTATTATTCAGGTTAATGCAAAGTTTTGATATAATTTTTAATGCCACACAACTAGATATAATTTATTGGTTAAAAACAGCTTAATATATGAAATGCAATTAGTATTGGTCCAATTTTAAGCCTCGGACGTTGTTGCCTTCAAAAACCGCTGTCAACCTGCAATGCGAGACTACGGTAAATTCTATTACACCATTTGACGTATTTCAAACCTACATATACATAATAGTTAACTATTAGCAACGCAGTCTGTATCACATTAAGTACGTGCATGTAAAATACTATATTTAATACAAAATGGATTGTGTGCCCTATTAATAAAAACATATAACCCTATTTTGACGATCACGAATCCAAGACCGGAAACATATAGCATTCCCCAGTCTTCACCGAAATTTGTATCACAAATCTATTATGACTTAGGCGATGAAAATAAGTATATTCCTTGGCCTTGTGGCTATTGTGGCCGTCTATAACGCAAAACGTGCTTGTTACGATCCTCAATAGAATCTGCCTTTTTTGATAATTATGAAGTCAACAACATAAATATCCGCATGCTACTTTCGCTAAATTTCATCTATGAACCATGTTAACACAATTTCCAAATTTTTGAAAATTTAAAGCATTGGAGTGATGATTTCTTGACCCAATTTAAGAGATTATTCTACTCCAAGCAAAGCCTTAACTAACGATATGTGATAACTTATTTTATAAAACAGGAATTAGAATGTTACTCAAAGCAGGGGTTAAGCAACGTCACATCCTGTGAATGAAATATGCATCTATAGCTGAATGGTATCTGGTATTATGTTAGTTTCCTAACCTGAATAGTGGATCTTCGAAAACTCTTCTCAACATATTTGTTCCAATACGTTGGCTTTCCTTAAACTGTTTTGTACAAATAGTGTTAATTTTTAAACTCTACAAATCATGTTTAGGTATTGCTTACAAACAATATATATTTTTGTCATAGCCATAAATTAAATCTAATATTCACTTTATTGCCAATTTTTAGTGTCAGTGGGTGTTGTCTTCTAATTAAAATTAAAAAACGTCAATCGACATGTGATGAGACACAAGGGGTAAATTAAACATGTGAAGCCTCTTCATAAAATTAGGTCTTAAAATTAATGTACCAATGCATGCATACGTATCACACATCAACCATATGGAGTTCTTATGGTATACAACAGTATCACATATAAAATATAGGGTGCCTCATATGGAACGCCCCATCTTCAAACTGTTGGTTATAATATACTTAAAACATTCGTGCTTTCTGGAATTGAACCGAACAACTAAATATCTACGAATAACGAAATGCTTGATTGTCCGCTGAATTTCATTGATCTAATAATTGAAGTAAGACTGTATTTAGCTAACCACAATTGACGTGAAGTTGTGTGACAATGGTCCTGGCATTCGTCTTCATAGCCCCAATATCGTAAACCTATTCCTTTAATTAATAAATGGTTTGATCTAACTGGTTCTGTAGCTCATTTGCCACTAACTATAGAGAATGATAATAATAATAAATGAATGAGAGAATGATAATAATAATAATAAAATAATAACAGCTAACAGACTACCGATGGGATCTGGCGTTGCAGCGATATCTGATATTTCCTATCATTTTGGCAATAGTCCCACAAAGTCAATTCGCCACAGTTCCATTGTTCGAATTGTTAAAAGTTTGAGTTTTAAATCTTTTTGAACGACGTTAATCCATGTTCTGAATGAGGGTGATTATGATTGCAGGGTTGTATTTTGTGAAAAATTGCTACACCGTCTCGACAACGATCCAGATTTAGCTGACGAAGTAATTTGGTTAACGAAAGCCATTTTAAACTGAACGGCCAAGATAGCCATCATAATTGTGTTTATTGGCATACGAAAACCCTTCACAACACTATCGAATACCATTTGAATGCCCCTAAGCTGACAGTATGGGGCTGCATGTGGTCTGGTGGATGTTTTGGGTCGTTTTTCTGATACTATTGTAAGTGGAGACAACTATCTAATGATGGTAGGAAATGAATTTTATCCTAATATTAAACACTTACCAAACATTGAAAAGCATCATCTTATGTAGGACGGCGCGCCTGTTTATTTGGCGATGGCTGTGCGCCGTTGATTACCCGAAACAGACCCTGGCCGTTGCCAGGGGCGCCGAGAGCCTGTGGAATGGCCCGCTCGTTCTGTTGATCTAAACTCTCCTGACTTTTCTCTTTGGACAGTATTGGCATGCTGGATCACTTTTTAACATTGGGTCGTTACTTATGGAACACCCGTTATATTGTATTGTATTGTAGTGTATTATATTACATTAATTTTTGGATAATTCAATAATGTCGCCAAAAATTGTTTTGTTTGCGGTAGGTCTGTTTGATGACTGCTGTATATCCCACGTATGTATTGGTGGTTCCGTCCTCAGTCAAATCCTGCTGTTTACCGGCTTTTTGAAATGTTTGCGATAAACATACTTAATGTAGGCAAACCGATTACCAATGGGGAACAATTATGTCATGCGAAGCCTCCTGAGTATATAGCCCGAAATTTTGCGATTTATCTACTGCTACACAACAAGCTGCTGTAACATATTTCTTTTAAGAAAAGAAAAGTCGAACTTCCTTCACGAAGTTTGCGTGGACCTAACTTTCCTACAGCCGAGCTTGTTTATTTGAATTTATACGGCATGACATAGGCATGTTGCTTACTTTCGCTAAGTGAAGTAAATGGATATGTATGTTGTATGCGAACATATACACGTCACCCAGGTCATGTTGTGTGTTTTCATTTCTAATTATCACACTACGACAAATTTTTGCCCTTGTGTTCGGAATGATTTTGCACCTATTTGATCGCCCAATTACATCGTTAATCTAGATGTTTTTTCTGAAGCCGCGCGACTAGATTCGGCACAACAGCGAAACTCGGATGCGCGTCAAATGTTTTGCGACTAGTGCAGCAAACGATACTATTGTCTTAATCATGACCAAGAAATGGAATCTCTATCATTTGTGATCTGCAATATATATGCTTTATCACGTCATTAGAAAGCCAAGTATCGGTGTCAACTATTGTTATTGATTTACTTATAATTGGAGTAAGTTTAAACAATACCGTTCAATAGACCACATTTATGGCATGTCAATTGATTTGAGTAAGTTAAACAAATCTCATTCAACACAGCGCGATCGTAACATTTAAATGGGAACTCAAACAGATTTAATTTAGCCTATATTTTTAATTTAAAAACGATTAAAATTGCAAACGTCAGATACGTTTATATACTAAGACCACGAAACCTCGACTATGTTATTAAACACACAGATTACACAAAGTCATAAAAATACAATATAATCATATGTGTCAAAAGCAAGACGGCGTCGGAGGTTTATGGGGGAGAGGGGTCGTCAGGCGCGGCCATTCAGGTACATAAATTGGGTTTGAGGCGGTTCGATCCTTACGGAGTAACTCCCCTGTCAACCATCAACTGCTCTAAATAAGCTGTGTACTCTGAATATTTTGGTATTCGTCTTTCAAATTATGGATATAGTCTGTCAATCAAGTGTTTTAATTGCATGTAAAGTATACACAGTGCGGCATCTGTAGAATGCATTGGAAGTATTCGTGCACTTTGCCTTATTTCCTTTCATTTCATCCGACTGGCAGTATATTCAACATTATTAGATGAAATATTTAAGACTAACCTAAACGTAACCTGCTTTCTAAATAAGTGTTTTCAAAGTTAAATTTTTAACCGAAATACAGTTAAACTAAAGTATAGGAGACAGTGTAATATATATCTTGAACAGGGTAAGCTAAAGCTTGCAACACAAACAAAACAACGAAGCATAACAAAGAAAATTCTACTAATGAGTTGAAATTGAATCCACGCAACAAAATATTCTGAGATAACTAATGAACTCTGAAATATAGAACTTCGAAAAGTTGAAACGAGTTCAGTCGAAAGTTTATGACTTACGTTGAGCAGACATTAATCCAGTTTAAAACCTTTATATGTTAGCTGCGCGGACAGTTTTGCTGATGCTGTTCTGTTGTATTTTGTTGAAAACTTTTTTGCAGTAGTACGTTCTTTGGCAGTGAGCTTTAAGAGCGAAACGCTTTTTTGTACTTAGATTAAACCATGCGCGTAATTAGAAATTCATCTCAGATCTCTGATATCTTCTGAAAACGAAGACTTCACTGAATTTAACGTTGGCTTAACCGTTCACTCTATTTAATGTTGGCTTTACTTAAATTTTAGGTCGTATGCTAAATCGTACGCTTTTAAAAATTTTAATCATATTTCAAGATATTGAGTTAGCACAAAATTGCAACCATTATATTTTATTTCTTAGTTTACGTTTTACTATCACACTTTTCATTATTTTTCGTAGTCAGCCCAACGAGACCACTTTCGATTAAAACATAATATTCCTGATTTGAACCAGGCGACCGCCTTTTCCCACGTCAATTACGACGCCAGACAGGCGATACTGAAATCGATGATTGTTTATGGTCGGAAACATGTTGCGGAGATTATCACACTGCTGAAGGCTGCAGAAAAAGCTTTTGTGTGGCAAAACGCAGATCATGTACATGAAGATCAAATAATTTGCACGTATACGTATTTAACACATACGTGCGCTGTACTGTAAAACATCTTGTCACTGCATTTACGTTTCTTGTTGACCGCAACACTTGTGTATGCGCGTTACAAATTTTCACTGTTGAGCAATGCAAGAATCGATTATAGGCATTGAACCTATTTTGTGAAATAAGTCCATCAAAATTTAGGTACTACTGCTTTCAGAGTCGTTTTCGTAAGGTCTTATGTTAAAATATTAATCATTTATTTCGAGAATGATTTTCGCAAAAAATTTGCACATCGTTCCGGAGCTAAAAGACAGTCAAGACTAACATTTAAGGAAACTAAATATTTCATTTATTTATGAGTGACATGGCATTTTTAGTAACTATGATCTTTTATCTCTTTTCATAGCTTTGTATAAATAAAAGTTGTAACGTATTAAAAATAACGTGTTTCACATAAAACAACTATGTGGTTGCAATAATTAATTGGATAGCTTTTTGTATTTCGCTTGCGTTTTAAGAGAACGTAACTTTTTTGGAAAAGCAAAAGACTAGCGTAGGGTTACCTTTTGGAAACATCGCAAAACATACTGTAAAAATATAGATACAGCTCTATTTCAAAGGTATTTTGCTACAAAAATTCATGTGAAAGTTGCCAGACTATATACAGACTAATAGTGCTGCTATATACAGAAGCTAATTTTAATATATAGACTGACCAGCACCTGAAAAAACTGGGGAAATCTGAAACATATATGGAATACGTAAAATCGTGGAAATACCTCGAAAATGTGAGACCCTAATTAAAGTCTCGAAAAAGCCCAGAAATTTGTTTGCCCTAACACTTTTCTTTAACAACATATCTAATATATCATTGTTATCATAGTCTCATCATGATATACGTTTGTTCAGTATTTGTATTCTATAACTTGAATGTATCTAGTGTATAGTTCTACTCACTAAACCGCTTAATTTAATTATAAAATAATTAGTAAAGCATTTAGCAGTATTGATTTAGTGCTGAATACACTAATACTTAATATTATGAATACTATCTAAGCATAATACTCATTTAATGCTAAATATTTGATTTGGGTTCGATGCTTAAAATATTGTGTATCAAAATCTGAGTCTGATGCACCCTGAATATTGTGATAACATATTGAACGGGGAAAGCCGACATGTTTTTGCGCCAGAAGCCTTGGAACCGTGAATAGAGATTTTATGAAAATAAGTACACCTCAAATTTTCAAACTGAATTATTGACAGAGTGCAAGAAATTTATGCAAGAAACTGGGTTTTTAAACACATTTCGCAATTACACAATTGTGAGGACATTTTACACACAAAAACTTGGTAACTATATAAACACTATTTTATATGTGAAAAAGACCACGTCACCGCTTGCAGGTTTTTGAAAGAAAGTGGTGGCGGAGAATTCTTTACGTCAAATACTGCGAGCAAGTTACAAACGAAGTAGTTCATCCCCTGGGCATCCAAGAAACAATCATTGAAATCTCCAGAAAAGTCGCTTGACGTGGTTCAGGCACATTGCCCCGAAGTCAAATCATCGGTTGTCGTTCCAAACCTTGTTTCCACAAATCTTGATACCTAGAAGCGTCCTGCTGGTGGTTCTCGTAAAACCTGGAAGAGATGTCTGAAGGAAGACATAACTCCGCTCAAGTAACAATTTAGTGACAACCGCATTAAATGGTCAAATCAGTGGCTAAATTTCGCAATGCTGCTAGCATAAGATAGTACCTAGGTTCGGAATATGAAGCTTACTGCCGTGAGGGCTCGTCGAAGGCTGGGTCACTCAAATGGCTGAAGAAAAGTAAAAAAATAAAAAGTTATATTTGGAATTTATGTTGTATGTGTTTTAGCTTGCGCGCCTTAGGATTAATTTAGGAGTGTGAATAAGAAGCGCTGGTATAGGCAAAACTTAGGGGCGTCGCAAGAAGGGTGGGTAATGGGGCGGCTGTGCTCCCACTTTTATTGACAAACGTTAAAAAAATTAACAGATAAGGGTATAAGAAAATTAATGTTAACGACTGGCCCCTCTACTTATTTGATGAGCTTGAGACGCCCCCGCCAACATTTACCAACTATCACAATCGCCACATTGCCATTCTTGCGTTCACCGCAAACATTTTTTATTTGGTCTACATCTGAGTAAACACAATTCACTGAGGTGTACTGTTAACCGTACGCTTACTATAGGAGTGTAAATCTAACGAAACCAGTGTATTTTAAAAACCATTATGATCTGTTTAACAAAACATTCAAACATTTGACTCCGCCTAATAGTATATTAGTGCTGGAAATTTATATATAATCCGACGAAATCTTTATTAACATTTCAGGTCAGTTCAGCACTTTCAACAAATATAGTTTTCTTCAAATAAGTCGTTACGAGATACTGTTGCAACTATTATGATATTATATTTCATTGTTCGATTACACTAATGTTTTTCGTGGCATGAGCAAATCATTTTTATTCCATAAGCGTATAACAGCAGCGAACCGGCAGGAATCTGCTATTTTTTAAACAAATTAAACAAAAATTTCATACTGCCGACTTTAACCCACTCCGGCATGAATTATTGTGCATTCTGTACGATGTTGAGCAAACTTTCGACTCGACAGCGGATCTATCCAGACCGTTTCGGTAAGAGCCTTGTACTTTAGCCAGTGCGTAACAACGTACGTGCAAACACACACCGCACGACAAACTCAGCATGTGCTCTGCACCCACTGTACACATTGTCTGTTTTGTGATTTGTTTACAATTTGTGACACGCTGATGTGTTTAAAATAACATATTAATGCGAACCGGGGAATAATATCTAAATGTTAATAAATGTTAATCGTTACTTTGGTTATATATAAAGTGTTCATTTAACCACTATTAGAATTGATTTTGGTACAATTTTTTGCAGTTTGCCATTTAGCCCTTTGGTTAAGCCTTTTTCGCGGTTTATCGTGCTTGGCAATTTTTGAACACACCCGTACATTTCTCAGCTCAAACAATCAATCGACTGTTCCGTGTGACCGCAACTGTTTTTATCGCAAAGTAAATTCTTAGCTTCTCTTCCAGTGGTAGCGAGACGTGAAAGCGTCATACGGCTTTTTATAAACTACTAGATGTTATTTTAGACAGATGTCGCTCATTACACAGAATTTTTTGAATTATGCAGCCGGTTCAAGTCAGTTTATAAATAGAACATATGTCGCTGTATATACTGGTCAAAGCAAGGAATCAGCTTACTGAATTGCGTTAATTATTATATATAACTCAGTGATGTAATTCAGTGATGATAATATATATTAGCATTTCAAACAGAAACGCAATGCATATACGGTAGAAACATATTTATCCAAGCTTAGTATTGTAACGCTCAATATCTCCCATTTTTAATATATAATCTCGTATATTTTAAATATTTACCTGCTTTCCCCATGACCCGTCGCGATTTCATTTTTATCTAGTTTTAGCTTAATCTATCGTGGAAACTTTCTGATGGGAACACGTGGCCTTGTTGCGTCATTTTTTTTGTGTTTGTCATGTGTATTTTGTGTAAGTTGTTTTTGCTTACTTTGTGTAACACTGTTTACAGAACGCCGGTTAGCAGTATGTGTTTAATATGTGTAATTGACTGTAAATTGTTTGTTTGTAAACTGGTTGTTTTGTTCATTAACTGTAAATGGTGTGTAATATATGTAATTGTCTGAAATTCGCAGTCTTGAGTTAAATAGGTTCGCAGCACAGTAAAATGAAAAACTTGTAAAAAATGGAGATATCGTGTTAAAATGGACAGGGGGATAACTGGTTCAAAATGGGATTTTGAAGCCAAATGCCATATGGCATGCTGTAGATTATCTATACCAAATCTGGGCACAATTGGGCCATTCATTAAGGAGTAACGGACCTCATCCCCTCGGCTATTTCTGGTAATAAGAATTTTATTAATTCTTAAAATTATTAAGATTAAGAGAGTTTAAAACAATATAAAAATTTAAGATTTGTGTGCCGGGGCTATAGTTTAGGTACCTATCGGATTTGAGTGTAAGCCATGGGTGCCTTAACTATTACACTTACATTAGCGGAAATGTAAGTGAATTTCTGCTGGATTTTCCAAAATTTGTTATGAGGTAGGAATTCGGGGAATTTCATAAAAAAAGTTCTCTAACTCAAAAATTTAAGTTTAAGTTAGAGAGCGAAATTTTGAATTTTCAGAATTTCCAGCCTTTAACTATAGGAACCCGGCTTTAGAGAAATTCCTGGGTTTTGGGTCCAGATTAAAAGTATATTTAAAGGCTTGCACCGTGAGCTTAGGGTCTCAGTTCGTTGTCACAATCGGTGAATTACTGACGTTACGTGAATTGATCGATCAATCGGAGTGCTATATTGTGTGCTTGTATTGATGTAAGTAATAATGTTTTTGTATACATATATATTGGTGTGTAATTGGTTGTTGGCCTAATAAACTACTGGGTTGCATTGGAACCAAATTCACATATCTAAAAATTTCGAACATATTTAATAGTTGTCCCCATAGCTACATAGCATTGAAGCAAACCTTGAGTACAAATATACTATTGGCAAATAAAACTATTCAGATTAACTTGAAATTCGTTGGACTTTACTGAAATTGTGCATATCCGAATCAACTTTAGATGACAATCTTAGATAGGACTCACGCGGGCTACAGTATATTGCACACCACAAGTAGGTGGCACTTGTCACAATCAAGATCGATTTGCAAACTTTGAGCTATAATGGTGCCTAGGTTCGCTTAGTAGCTTTTCAAAGTTGAACCTGGCGCTGCGTAAAACCATTTACTGATCGAAATTAAGCGCAAGTGTAGAAATGGCAGCATTGAGAAGATAGTTATTCTCACCATGAGTTATAATATAACCTCTACACAATACCTATTATATATTGTTTATTGTATATATAACTAATATATATGATTCTATTACATCTTATACCGGTCTATTCCACTATTTTCTATTTAAATGGGTCTTTTTTGTTTTAGCATTCGATTATTTATGACCCTCAGGCAGGTTTCGGCTTGCGATATGTTTTGTGTTTATTTGTGTTTATTTTTATACCCCATTTTGGTCAGACTTGTTTACGCGTTTCGTCTTATCTCGTTAAAGGGAATGACGATAAAGAAGATGATTATCGCTTTAGCAATATTAGCTTTAGGCAATTGCTTGCATTTTACATCTTCGTGTCATGCTTAACCGTACGTCATAACACGCTTTATGTGGTTGAATGCAAAAAGACCGTAATTATATCACAGTACATACTATTTTGGCACAGCACGCAAAATTAACCTGTTAAGGTGCAAACATAGTCTTGTACATGAAAAGTATACGTCATATTTGCTTGGATACTATCTGATAGTCTTTGCACCCAAACGTAAGACTTTTGAATAACCATTGGGTTTTTTCCGTAATTAATTACAGCCATTAATTATTGCGGCAGTTTATTATTAGTTTCAGTGAGTAGCTGCTACGCTTCGGGACAACTGAAAATTTCTCTGTTTACACCGAAGTGTCTTAGTACAAATTGTTTTGTACTGTATGGGCGTATTCCTGCTTTGAAAAAGACTTTCTAGCCAGATAATGCGCTCAAATGTGTTACCTTTAAACTACATTGCTGAATAAAATTATTGTGCTGTAAAATTTCCTGTAAGTTATCCTGTCCTTTGTGTTGACCATATTAGTGCAATATCTCGTAACAGCAGCAGTGGCTCAGAAAAGGGTTAACAGGTTTCTGTACTTTTTGTATTTGGTAGGTTTAAGCATAGGCATATATTGACAAATACATTTATTCTTTCTTGTTTCAATTTTCACGAGTGGTGATCACACTGCCCAATTTAAGCTAAACCTATTACAATCCTTCATGTTATCGTCCATTCATGATCAAACTGATTTGCATCAAATTTCAACAGTGCAGAAAATCGTATGGAGCACATAAATAAGCACAACACCACGATAATAGTCCAATTTATTAGTTAGCAGGCAGGCAAAAACCAACGTTGGAGACTATGCAGCTGTATTCTACATAAAGTTACTATTTGAGAGTATTTGGTGCAAATTCTTATAATGCATGTGCCTATAACCTGCACGGTCATACTATTGGAATTGTGCTACAGCGCCTAAGCTAGAGAAGAAACTGTCCAAAATCCCATATGTTGAACAAAATTTGTTGTAAGTTTATTTACTGTATAAGACATGGAAATTTACATTCTGATATGTAGCTCGCGTCCTAAATAATGTATGCATAACTTATATGTCTGTCGTATACTATTGACTTTCAGATTTGGCGAAATAAAAGGCTAACCATTGTAACTCATGCTGTTGTCACATATTCTCGCAATGAATAAAGAACCGATTTGGTTTAATCACATTGATCACTTATTGATCAGAAACTATTATCGTTACCGGTTTAAACTGGTTAGTGGAGAAAAGCGGCGATCCTAAATCCACATGTCCCAGCAGAGCATCTAATATTTATACAGCATTCCGGGATGTTCGTAGCAAACGTGTGATAAGCACCTAATATTTTACAATGCAAGCAGGTGACCGCGATTCAAGTTATGTTAGAATCAAACTACTGACTGTAAAACGACTCCTTAGTTTTACGGTTTACATACGTAGATAGTTATGGTTGCAATATCTCTATATGGGATTTTTTTGCAAAAAATACGTTAAGTTTCTACAGGCAGTATCTTATCTATAGGTTTTATAAATAGAGTACTTTCGTAAATCATTGACTTATTAACTCAGTTTCTCCAAACTCAAACGAGCAGCTAAAAACAATGTTAGACACTGAATAGCAATTGATGGTCACCGCGTTTCCATAGTCCACTTTTGAGTAGTGCGACTTTTTCGAAACAGTAGCAGGTCAAGCTTTGCAGTTGGTCTATAATTAGTTTTATTTTGAACACTTTTTTAATTCACTGTGCCCTGCCAAATTCTTATGTTTTCGTGGGAAACCTTTACTGCTACTACCATCCTGTTGTGACATTGTTTTCGAGATATTATCATTAAACTTTCCTTCATACCATGACGTGTCATATAAGATATATTCGTTGTAGCGTCTACCTAACACGGATATGACTGTTATTTGGCAATTTACTTGTATAATACTACAGTAATTAGTTCAGAAATAGCCATGGTTACTGTTTGCTTACAATGGCAGTGAAGAGAAAGAAGTCGTGTGACGCACACTGACGGATTCTGATTGTTGTGGTAACATGGTGTAAGATAGTACCATACACATAAATCTTTAGTTAAATAAAGTTATCCACAGTTTTAGATTTAACTGCATAATAGCATGGTTGGAACAGTAACATTATTGAGTAATAAGTTTCGCATTTCTTTTTAATCGCTGTTAGCTTTATCAAATACTTGGTTTTGTGAAATGGTATTTCTGCTGAATCTGATTAATGACCTTTGGGAATGGGGTTACCAAATTTAATGTGATGCCGCTACAAGATATGCGGCTTCCTAACTCTTCGAGCCATACTTTGAAGCCTGATAACGAGCTTAGCTATTACTATCAATCTATATTCATTTTATAGCTTGAATACAGCAAACACAAAATAATATGCAACGTATATACAATCCGGTTTCGTTACTGTACAATAATAGTTTGCTGACCTGATAGTAATCTGTAGTCTGAAACAACTGGATGTGGCCCAGCCAATGCAGTACAAAAACACTCAAGTTTTGTAGTGCTTATTTGCGTGTAGTGTATGTGCTGTGTTGTGTGTTACCACAACGCACTGCAGCACGTTAATATAGCTTATTGTTACAGCCGTCAGGCTGTGACATTTGTTTCGGCTTTTGTCAGACTGTTCGTTGCGGCCTCAGCATAACGATGTTGATAACGATAGGCTTTCAAACTAAACCGTTGTAGCCCGCTGAAATCTTAGGATGAAATAGTGTGTAGCAAATGTTTTGAATTTGTTCCATTGCAACTAAAACTGAACGTATATATTTATTCGAGTATAGTAAAGTATATCTCCAGTGTATCGAATTTACCACCTTTGCACGATCTGAAGAAATTTGGCGCATTAACGCAATATGGCAAATACATTAACTTTTTCCATCGCAACCAAAGCAGAAGGAATATAGTTATTCTGCTATAGTGAAACCTATATCCAGTGTATCAGATTTACCACGTTTACACGATCTGAAGAAATTTGGTGCATTAACGCAATGTGGCAAATGGCTTAAATTTTTTCCATCGCAACCAAAGCAGAAGGAATATAGTTATTCTAGCACAGTAAAACCTATCTCCAGTGTATCTATGAGATTTACCACGTTTAGACGGTCTGAAGAAATTCGGTGCATTAACGCAATGTGGCAAATGCCTTAAATTTTTGTTCCATCGCAACCAAAGCAGAAAGGATATACTTATTCGACAATATTGTAAATTATATCTCAAGCGTATCCAATTTGCCACGTTAAGACGATCTGAGCAAATTTGGTGCATTAACGCAATTTGAAGGACAGGCAACGTTTTGCATTCAATAAACCTATTTGATGGATGTGTTGATTTACCGTATAATAAACCATATTCACGACAATATTAAAGCAGATTTTGGTGGTGCCATGACTCGCTGCTAAGCTTGTTCAAGCTTTGCATAGTAGTACATATATGTACTGTCGTAGTGAAACATTCACGGATTGGTACAACGTATTTTCCATTTCAGTATTCACGGTTTTATACGTGCGAACAATGCAGAAGCAAATCTTTGATCGAAATATTCGTTCATATTATATGAAACACGCATATCAAGTCAATGGCATTTAGCAAAACTTGGTTCTGAGCTGAAACAACACGCCACTGCCAAAATATTTGCCGGAATCGCGAAAGCGTATTCTTACATCCATTTCGTAAATATAAACTTTACCTAGCTTATGCCGTTATAAAAATTAAAAAAATTTGCCTCAATCGCGGCAAATATTTAATACTGAAATACACTGCGCTTTAGCTAGAGAGCAAAAATTAAAGACTAATTCTATAGTGAAGAACCGGTGCGACGAACTTACTGGTTTTTTGGACATGAACACGTGTTGCTATTTACTTTCTAAATAATAATATTTACAGTCTTATCTCGATCGAATTTGAGGCAATAGATCAACTGAAAGGCGTCCATCACACATTATATGTAAGAAGCGGACAAAACGTTTTTGGCCAGGCCGGTTGGAAATTGTGATCAGATCGGAGCTGCGACATTTTGGCTTGGTCCGGTCCATTGGATGTCGAGGTCTGCCAGGCGCGGAGCAACTAAATTTCGGCTGAGGTCAGCCAAGGCGGATGAAAATTAGGGTAGACCAGGCCTGGCCGGGAACTGCAACATTTCGCCTAACCGGGCTTGGCCCGTTTGTAATCACATGTGGACCCACCCGGTCCGGACTGCAGGCAGGGCTGTACAGGGCTGGGCCGATCTCGGGGCAAAATTCTCACCGCTTGTACATATGCGTTGTTTGCGTAGCCATAACAATACATATACATCACCGGATACCTGGATTGTTCTTATACATAAAGCTGTCAAAGTTTTTTTTCAACAATATATAGCGTTGCGCACACCTGATTAACTAAACTTACTTTATTTGACTGTTTGCCAAAATAGATTTTGAAAACAAAACGTAACGTATGTGCTGTTTACGAAACTTAAACTTTCTTGGTATAAAATATGACTTAATTTTACATTCTTCAATATCAACGAAATTGGGGTACAGTGTTCAGTACAGCATGTCATTAATTATTAGAGCAAGTAAATACTTAAATTCTGAGTAAAACCTAATCTGCACCAGCGGAAATATAAAGAATTCTGGTATGTGAGTATCGTTGTGAATAATGAAGTAGGTGATCCTTCCTATGGAGGATCTATTCCCATTTACCATTGTAAACACCTATGCAATGTAGTCTAACAAATCTGGACACTGGACGACACCTGTTGGCCTAAAAATGAAACCTCTTAACTTGTTAAATCCTGGTTTAGGATTTTTGGTATCACCTGTACGAAATTGCAGGCAAGTTGAAATCTCTAATTTGTGATATCATAATATACCAAAAGACATTGTCTAATGTCATTTTTAATATTTTTCATACTAGTGTCACAATATATAATTTTTAACATAAATTTATTTTCATGTTACATTAAAGTTGTTTGATACTTCTGGTACGTTTCATTAAAATTCATCAACAAATTAATATACATCGCTAAAACCATGCCCTCAAAACTGTAATAATTGTTCTGCAGAACAAAGCTTGATTCTAAAGTTCGAACTTTAATTAAACAATCGATAAATAAGCCTTTTTAATACTGAACCTGTCTCAAGGTCGTAAATAGAAGCTGACATGGTGTCGAGCACTGACCTGCTATTTGTTTGTCTATAACCAAAATCAGTAATATGTTAAGCTCCAGCAACTAAGATGATATTTTCATCGATGATTGCTGTTGTAAACTACGCATAATTAACATATAAGCATGTTGAAAGTTGCTTTCTACTAACTTTTTCGAGCCCATGTCTATAATTTTGATATTGCATTCAATCCAAGATTATCACTCAATAATTAGACATGATGTTGAGACATATGTGTGCTATTTACAAGTATTAAAATAGTTACTACGCAAATAACCTTTGTGGCTGCTGAAAGGATCCTTCGATCAAAAAAGTAACCACAATGCAGATGCCCATAGTGACCCAAATCCCGCAAAAGAACTAAATTTGAGTCTTTTTAGGAATGCGTGCTTAAACACACTCAATTTTGTACAAGCCTAAGAACCGAGTATATTGGCATGAATATACTAGTTGTCTTTGTTAGAACACCGGGTATTTCACGGTGTTAGCTATATAATTTTGTGACTAATTACGCTTTGTGTGGTGCGCTTTACTCGTGCGACGGTGGTTGAGATTTCGTCACTTGTTGACGCTTTGAATTTATCTCTATAAAGTTTATGTGTCCCGTTAAATTTGTCCGATAGATTTAGACATTGATCAACGCATTGCTGTATAAGAATATAAAATGGGCAATGTTTTATCAACTCTCGGCCAATTCTATGTGTGACCAGTCACCTGCAGAATTGCACGGGCTCAGGAAAAGCGGCTACACTAAGTTTATTCCAGAGGTCAGAAGATTGGCCACGGCACGGACTGCCGGCATCCGGTCACAAACACGCGGGGCCGTATTCTACAAACCGAGGGTCGATGGCGACTTCGAATTTGACAAATTGTAATCTATTCTCGCCTCTAATGCTCAAACTGCTATTATTTCAGTGAAATATAGAAAAATGTCTTAGCAGTGAACTATTGCGTGATATACATATAGTACGTTTTCAAGTACAATAGGTAGCGATAGCATCAGTAAGTGATGCTACAACCACCAATCCGTGCACTGCTGTTTCAGATGATTTCAAGCAAGAAGCGGTTTGATACGTGTTTGTACACTTTGAATTTTGTTGGGATTTATTTATTGATTTGTGTGTCAAAAATTCACCACAAGCAATAGATCCGCAGCATTAATGAATGATTTGTTTGATTGATGTTCTCGGTAGGGAGTGTGTTTGTTTTCTGTCAAAAAGGGCGTTATTTTTCTACCATATTCGCAGGCAAATTCAGAATACGATTGCTTACCAGCTGCCGCTGTTCTTTAAAAATTGTTTTAATCTCTCATAATATGCAACTTCCGGTTTTTATCACTATTATATTGTATGTATATAAAAATATATTGAATGTATATAAAAGCTGACAAATTTCAAAAATTTGGCATACTGTTAGTTTCATGATTTGCGTTAAGCTGTGGTTATTGACTGGGAGTTGTGCATATTTCCCGAACTGTTTGCTATATTAAAGCAGTGCGTTCGCAAAACAGTGTTTTTTCGTATAAAATAGTTCGGTTGCGTTTGCGTACAAATGTTATATCTTCGAGCAGAACTCGTTCGAATAAGCGGTTGTTCGGGTTTGCTGCTTCGGTTCGAAACCAAAAAGCCCTGGAGGAAGTTTAATTTTAACCAGTTTTCGGGCAGACAATATATTTGACTAAAAAATTTGGTCCTATATATCTCCACCTCGTTATCCAGCGGCTGTTGATCATTATCATTCAACAGAAGAAATTTTTATTAATTTTTATTTATTATGTAAGTATTGAATAGGTTGTTTATACGTCCGTAGACAGTTGCAGCGGAAATTGGCTATTCGATCTCACATTACTTCACCTGTTGATGTGGACTGTTGACCTTGGAAAATTTTTGTACTGCCAAAATTGCAATTTGTTGCATACTAGGTAATTTGTGTTTCGTTTACCTGAACACGAACTGTGACAATCCGACTAGGTGAGTTTTGCATTGTCAAGCGATATACGCTGCGACATAATCTAAGTCGTTTATCATAGATTTCCATTAATAATTTACAAAGCTTAATGCTAAAGCTTTACAATTATAGTATTATAGCGATGGAACATGCTCATTCTCATGTAAGACACTCACACGATTATCACCAAACTTTACCGTCAAAACTGAAGTACCGGTGTTTCCTACAATCTCCCGGCTCAAATTTGGTCAATTTTGAAGCTACAGTAAAAATTTCTGTACAATTTGGCTCAAAGCACGATGCATCTCAGCTCACAAGATTTTCATTTCGACCTTATTTATTACAAAAAGGTTTTTAATCATTTTGAATGGTACCAAAATTTTCGAAAAACATCTCGATAAAAGGATCATTCTAAATGCATTTACGAGTCGAATGGTGGCGAAATCCGCGAAATGAAAATCCGCATGGGTTAACTACTTAGGCTAAGGCTTAGCATTAAATCTAGGTTTTCACATAAGTGAAATAACTTCTTAATGTATGAACGGGCGCAATTGATTTTGATATCATTCGACTCAGGTGGACAATGTGGTGCGAATGGCACATAAAATTATGCATTTATCAAGAAAATTTGTTTTCAAAATTTGGGATACCACTAACCAAAAGAAGTCAAAAACAAATTTTGCCACGAAATGGGATTTTTATAAGCCACCGGGTCAAGCTGACTCAAATGATGCAAAATTTTTCGCAGTATTTTTAATAATGATATGTTTCAGAGTGGCGATTTTTGAAAGACTAGCGGATAGATTAGCGACAATTCTCCTACGTACAGAACTCTGCAACATGTTATCGCAAATATGATAAATAAAATTTATGTAAGAGTGCAACACTTTTCGTGAAAAATTTGATACCCAACGAGTTCTACTATCTTTGCAGATGAGCAAAAGTCTGAGGGTAAAAACAACGTATAATAATCTTAGTTTAAACAAGACATATAGATACTTTTTTTACAACTTTGTATGCCAATTCAGCAATCACGGACAATCTCTTCGAATTTGGTTTAATTTATGCTAAATATTGAGTGAAGTTTCCGTTTTGTTCTAGTGGTCTTATTTTTGGTTTGTTTTATTATCTATACGATTAATAGTTCAGGGTGACAGTGGTTACACAAAGATATCTTACATTGGAGCATGATGCGCTAGGTGATAAGCAATATCAGAAATTAATGTTTTGATCATAAAGGACCACCATAAAACTAAATGAATAATACCCCAGAGGAAAATTGGGATATGCAGCTAAACAGGATTACGAAAACGCTTCGCAATGAATATAGTGGTTGCGAAACAAAATGTTGTAAATTAAGTGGTTAATCTGAAATGGTAGCTAGTTTGCAAATATCCAACACAGGGGCGAAGCACCCGGGCGGGAGGGGAGGCGGCCACTTCAAGAAAAAGTGACCGCTATAAGTTGAGTCTCCCCAGTTTTCCAGCACCCCCACTTTTGAGTGGCGTACAGCACTACTGCTTCAGCATATATTAAAACCAATGCAAATAACGTAGCTACGTACAATGTAAATGTACACATACAATGTACTTTTCATCTTCACCAATATTTGACACTGTGCAAAGCTAGGCATGACTTTAACTAATATTAGTATAGTGCGTGAGTAAACTTAAGGTGACAAGGCCAACCATCCTACTCTGTCATTAGGGATAGCGAATCGCAAACCCTTGTTACAGAAAACAGGCTTAATTTCATTCGATTTTTGGCTAACCGAAATCTGGCAAAATCGAATCAAGTGCCAGAAATTAGACCTTGTATTCGAACAGAATTTTGGCGATTTTACTGTGCCGAAATTCTGTTTTCTAATGTACTATCATTTAAATTTGGATTATGCAGTGTTCGCGAACAAATTTAATGCAAAAGTGACGTCACAATCAAATTGACAAATTTTCATTCTCAAACATTTGGGTTATTTTACTACAATTTTCGCGAACACAAAATGGTTAGATTTCAATCGCGAGCGCTGTGTTCGCGAACAGTTTTACGTCGAATTTTAATTAACCAACAAGCGTTCCGTTACAAATTTTATCCAAAAATACAAAATAGGATGGTTGCCGGGGTTACTTTAAGTTTAGTCGCGCATAACAAACGGTAACTGTTAGTTTGTCTCCAAATTTTCCTAATTGTACATGATAATGGCATATGATAATATATTATATTGCTTGCGCCATTGCTAATCTTGGACAAAATATATTTATTTATAATAGAGGGGATACATTTAGGATCAATGTTCGTAAGGGCTTGAGCTGCGCGTTCAACCTATACTAATAGTATATTATTTCATCGACAACTTCAAAACAGGCTGTTCCGAGTGCTGAAGAATTTAAATGGCACCTTTAGTGGACTGCTGCTGTTGTTGTCCGATCTTGTCATAGCGGTCTGCCGAGATCACTGTCAAATAAACTTGTGCTTGGTTCTGCCACGGTGCATGTGTCTGAATTGATTGTTCAGTTCTTACTCGCAAATGGTGCAGATCATATACATATGTAATCTTTTATTTGCAGAAGCTTAATCGCACTGAAATAGAAAAATTAGCCATAAGAGACTAATCTTCCTGGTCTCATAGATGCAACAAGAAAATGACGTTTAACATTTGTCTTTGATCATTAGCTGTCCCTTTCGAATACTTGCACCCTCCCCAGAATGTTCTATATTGTGTTTATCGATATTCTGTTACTAAATTGCAAAAGGTTTTGACATAATTTCAGAAAAAATTCCATTTCACCTTAACTGACAACGGATGGTGTGTGTTGCCATAGCATCTATCAACTGTCGAAGATTCAGAACTATTTGTTGAATATAAAACACAATTTTTTAATATTAATTAACGGTTGCAATTATGTCTTAAATCATTGGCCTTGCCCATGTTAAATGTAGGTTTTTAGCGGTATATTACTTTTTAGTTTAAACCTGAATTCAAGGTTAAGACATAGTCCAAGTTTAAAGCTGCTCCGAGAAGCCTTAGGGTCACATAATCACCTTCAATAGAAACAATGATCTTTTTCTGGTAAGGTTACCATGATGTACGATTTTTAAAAAATATTTTGCTACATATTTCTCTAAAGGAATACTCATTTAGATACAGATCTATCCACAAACCTTTCAAATAATGAAAAATTACCCCTCAAGCGTAGCCCAACACGAGAGCTCTTAATCTCGAAGGACATTGTGATTTTTGGTATAACTGATGATTAATTCTACGACTGTATCTATAAAAGTTGCGGAAAACCGTTTGAGGACTGACATAATTATAGCACTTTAGTGCCTTGTTTTGAAAAATTTTCACGGTATGAAATCGTATGGCAACAACGGAGTCGCTATTAGATATATTTACCTGACTTAGCAGTTTAAAATTATGCTATTAAACTCCATTGCTAATATTATGTGAGAAGCGCAACGTAAGACTGGAAAATAATTCCTCAAAATTAAAAAAATACGATTGTACACAATCGGTTGTTGGACGTTTCCAATGAATTTATTCAAAACATTTGAATTTTCGGGCATTTCCTAACGTTTTCTATGCTGTGCCTTTCAGTGAATAATTAACTGCTGAATCTTAATATGTAAAAATGGGTAGTTGATTTCTAAATATCATAGTATCTATCAGAGCAGTACGTCCGTCAAATGTATTTTTGGCACAAAATTTAGGTGAATTATTTCATAGAAAAATGTAAATCTCTTGCAACATCATCCATTTCGCACTGATGATAGAAACTATTGCACATCGGATTCTGTCACGAATCAAGATATGAGTCGGCACAATCTGTATACTGTTGATTTGTGTGGCTTTTATACGGAAACGATAGATATGATATTGCCAGCCGAGACAAAATGGCTTTATTTGGAATAACCAAAATGGCAATGCATAAATGGTATAATTATATACGGGTATAGTAACCAAGAAATAACTATGCGTAGTTTAAGCTAAATTGTACGTTTCTGTTGCTTTGCAACACACATTTACGTCCAGTCCATTAGTCTCTATGGTTTTATTGTGTCAACCAAAGAGCCATTAGCAGTAGCCAGCACCCATTTAAACGACTTTGATTGTTCGCCACAGAAACAGTAAAGCTAATTTGTTTTGTACCTCATTTTACTATTGATTTGCGATATCTTATAATAAGCTACATAACTTTATTATTTTGCATTTCAATGCTTGCTTTCGCAACACAGCTGTAACAAGCTTTATTATTAGTTATCAAAATTTGTTTTGGGGAGCGAGCGGTGATACGCTATCTAGTTGCATGCATACCATACGCACTTTAGAAAATTTTTGGTTTGTTAAGATAAGTTAATCAAGCCTCTGCATCTGAACATGGAGCAATAGAGACGGTTATCCAGAACAATATTTCAATATTTCCATTTTGTTAAACTCAAGTGTGTCAGAACGGTATCTTTTGTAGGATGTCACCACAGATATACATCTTCAGCGCATTCAGGCGAATAAAAAGGAATATAGCCGCGATGAAGTAATAATTACACACATAATCATGCACATATTGCTATATTTATGATACTTCGCTTCCTATTATCTACGGTGACATGGCTTCGCACTGAAGGCGCTTTCCTTGTTGTACGTACACATTTTTCACGGTATTCTTGCGGATACCGATGTTTTAGGGTTATATTTAATAAAAACACATGTTTTAACTGAATGTTGGGGCATATTTAATTAGCTATTCATGTTTGTTATTATTGGTGATTTCAATATTGCTGCACACATTTTTACGCGTATGTAAGAAAATATTTCGATTAGAGGATTGCTATTACAGTCAAGATATAAATTTTTTTTCAAAAATAAAATTTTTAGCTTTAGTGGTTTGCTGACAATAAAAGCATTGTACCAAGGATATGTACACCAGTATTTGATAGTATCATTACTGCGTTTTATTACAGCGTTATCCAGAATAGAAAAGTAAAGTCGAAGTTTTAATACGTTGTGAAGTACAATTTTAGATCATTATAGCACTTATAGCGGTATAGCACTTGGAAAGTGCATTCACTTCAAGTAATACATATACTCGTGTTGTGTTAGAAATATATATCAAATTAATGAGTCTCCAAAGGTAAAAAATTTGTCATTGGGGGATAATAAATGGCCAAGAGATATTGTACGAAACACTCTAAAAGCAAATATGTCGTCATTTTAAACATGTTTGGTGCTGATAGATCAGAACACACAATACTTTATCAACGAGGTACTAAAGTCGCATATTTCCTGTTTCATAACTTACCGCACTGTAATTGGAAATGCTGCATTCTATACCTGCAAAAGTCTCAAGTAATATTTTTTCGTGGAATGTCTTTAAAATAAATTAAAATAAATGTGAGTCAATTTTAGCTTTAACTACTTGAAGGCCGGGCCAGGTACGGTCTCAAATCTTGAGTATACCCACGGGTACCTGTAATTATCAGAATCCAGCATGTTCAGAAGTAAGCCCTCTTTTCGAAATGACGCTCCGTATAGTTAGCGCTATCAATACGATGTAATTGTCCCTTAAGTCAGCAATATGTAGGTTCTTTTGAGACATACCAGCCGTTGTAATTACTAGGTGATTTTGCTTAATACGCATTCCGTGGATGCCTTTATTGGACAGTGGACGCTATGATCGAAATGACTAAATTGTTCCTTTACTGAGCATTGTTTAAAAAGTGGATAGGGTATTGCTTTCAGTATGCGCTATTTAAAAGACTATTAATAGGTATGCTTCCGAGAAACTAAATCATTTGTAGAATCTGTACTATGGCAAAGATCATGAAATCTGATTATAACAATATCCTAAAGCTTAACCGGAAATCTTTTGTTTAAATCGGCTGGCTGGGTAGAAGGAAGCTAGGTGGCGAAGCTGGTTCAACTTCTTCGTCGTGTAACTTGGGCGACCTATGCCAGTGGTAAACAATCAAACATTACGAAGCTAAATACAGAAGAATGGCTTAAATCTATAATGATATACTTCCAAAGCCCCCGATATATATTTACAAGTTGCTCGCTTCGCAGCGCGGAAAATTTTGCTGACACCTCGTGTACTAGCCTGGTAGCAGTAGACAAGTCTCGATTTTGTTGCAGGTACCTGCGGGCTCATAGATTTTTGCACGCGCACAACCCTAATCTAAAAATGTCTACTAAACATTGAAGTGTTTCATGAAGAACCATTTGCATTCTAGCACGTCTCTGGTGTATGCAAAAATTACTTTTATATGTTCTCACAAAAGGATTTAATTTTATATCGTTATATATTCACTAGCTTGCTAAGGTTATAGTTGGAAGCTGTAATATTTGTAGTTCAGATATTTTGCGATTTTTCGACATTTGGTTCTTGCTCCTTAAATGCTGGTCTTATCTATTACATTGTTATATTCTGCTGAATTAGGGAAAGTGTGAGAAACCAATCGTTTATTCGTAATAATCTAGCAGAATCTGGTCAATATTTGACCGCTGCAAGATTTGGAATTGCTGAAAATATTGGGGAACACCCGGAAGCGCCGGAAACGTGGACGCCGTCCAGAGCAGGAACGTTCAATGTTGGGAATGGTCCACTCCAGCTATTAGAACTCCAAAATTTCCGACTGAAGTTGAGTGCTTAAAGGAGCTCGACGATATCTTAGACCACTGTCCAACCCTTAGTAATATAATTCTGTTTTGGCAGGATCCGGTTGATGGATGGGGTTGTACTTATTGCGTTCAGTTTTGACTGGGGTTGTATTAGACTGTTTTGTAGTAAAAATTTCCCAGCAAATCTTCGACCTAGAATTATCCATCTGCGTATCACTTAACATTTATGTTGACACAAGATGTATTTAGTCTACAAACAGGTAAGAATTTCACTGTCTTCATACCGGATAAATAATTAGCTACACCATCTCATTACGAATCGTGCTGCAGGTGATTCATCTGGTGACATTAATCAGCTGTTTGGTTGGATGCTGTGTTAACTGCATATCGGCTGACAAGACCTCAATTTAGTGAATGCCGTCGCTCTCTGTTTCTAAATGTTCACGGTTTGAAATTATATCAATTCGATAAAAACCTTTCTGTATTTTCGGTGAAGCAGTTCAAAATTTTTAAAGGCGTGATCTCACTTTTAGGTACCTACACTAGGGTTGTTATTTTGTCAAGGCAGTTCACGATTTTAGAATCGTCAAATCGCGACTTCCCCTTGTGCACACGAATCAGTATTCTAATCACTAGTATGCGATTTGACGTTGCAATTTACTACGCCTAAGGAGCAACTTTACACCTTTAACTTAATCTAGTTTATATCCCACAATTTTAACACTCATTTAAACTACGAAAACACTATGCTAAAAAACGCTAAATCTATTCAACAATCTAAGGAATGCTAGTAAATGCGCAAAATGGCAAATATACGCCTGCGCAAATTGCGTTTGTACATCATATAGTCATGTTCGCGTTGGCTAAACCAAATCCTGTTGTCGATTTCAAAATTCGGACAGCGAATTTTACACAATTCAGTTAGTAATTTCGACAAAGACACAACCATAGTTTGCGCACGTAATATGAACTCAAACAAAAGAATACAGTTTGACGTAACCAATCTGACTTTGCCTAAATAAGTACACAATATTTTGATTATTATCTCAATGTAAAATGCAATAATCAAGAGATAATTTACAGATATTAAGGACCAGGGTAATTTCAAGCTTCAAAAAGGCATATTGTAATAACATGGTTCATTCGGTTCAGTTTATCAAGTGCCTGAACCTGCCGTCTCACATCTCCAATTGAAATATGGCCTATAATCTCAAGCCATATCTTAATCTTCTTAAAGGCATTATTAATAGCTAGGCGCAAGCTTTCGATTTTTGCAAATTTTGGGTACCAAGAAGGGACCGTTGGAAACCAAGAAAACTGAAAAATGTTTGCTATAGAGATGGCCGCAATGGATATCTTTTGAACCAGCTCGTCGAGCTAAGCCGGATGATACTAAAATTACTGCTGTACCTTTCAAAATGTCTAAGGGCGTTAATCTTAAAGACTCCAGGTGTTCGGTTGCATTTGAAAGTAGATCTCGACGTTTATCAAATTAATGTGGTATTGCTCCACCACATTTCGAGAAACATTCCGCCAAAAATATCGACAACAATCAACAATCGTCCTCACTGATTATGTTCGATTGTTGCAATGCGTTACAAACACCCAAACCATGAGAATGCACAACACGAAATCAGCTGAATATTGGAAATGATAAAACACGAATCATAAATAACCATTGCTGGGAACTATTATTATATCCGATGCAGCTGCAGTAGTATATAATCAAGCTTTGCTGAACTAATATCATATTTGTTTGTACAAATATTGTCTGAAATGTTCAAAACTGGTTGATTAGAAATTTTTCTCAGTTTTACCTGTTTCTGCACGGCTAATATTATCACAACGGTAATAACTATTTTTGATATATTTAGTGATCTGCGACGCTTGAAGGTGTTTTGCATCGATTGATATCTGGTGTAGAAAAATCATCTGTTGTAAAGAATTATCTGATGATGATTTTTGTTCATAGAGCTGTCAAATAGCATCTTATTTAGAGTGTGGGGTTATTAATACACTCAATTAATATTAGTATCGTTTCAGTTTAGTGCATGGCCGGATGCCCAATGTGCATTTAATTGTAGTACAGTTAACATCGCTGTTACTGATTGCGATCGATTTAATGTTTTGGTTGAATATCTTATAAAAAGCAACAGGACTTAAACCACCGGGGGTGTCAGAGATTTCTGACCCGCACAGGTTTTGTTTATGGTGTTTTAAGATATTTATAGGTTTATGGGGTTGTAAACGTTCTAATACCCGTTTTGTCAATCAGTTATCAGGTTTCTGTTGCACATTTATACATTTATACACCTCAAGGCGATCCCCTCTTTTCAGCTAGTAGTCAAGTGCTAATATTGTTCGGAGCCCTCAACTTTCAGCTCGTGGTTATGCCTCTGGCAGTAAGGCATTCAAATATTTGTACAAAACAAACTTTTGATCCGTCACGGTGAAAGGTTATTTTAGTGATATCCGTTTTGAGCGCTATTTCTGGTTATCTTTTAACCTATTTATCATTGCCTGTTTATTATTTAGCGTTTTATTCTAGGACGTGGGCTGATAAGGGATTTCCCGACATATCATTTTTAGACACCGGCAGAATACGCGTGTTTCATCGTTTATAAAACTACACCATTTAGTTAAGTTAAATCGCTGATAAATGTAAACGCACAGTCTGACGCTCTGAGTGATTCCAGCGAATTATTCTGCTGATCTGCAAAATATACTGCATTTTCATAGGGCAAGTAATCTCGTGATCATAAATTCGCAAAATAATAAAGTTCCGACGATTGGCATTTGAGAATATATGTTCGTCTAGAGTTAGATAATATTTTCTAATAAATTTAAAACAATTAAAATGTTTTAAAACAATTAGAATGTACACGGCTTAAGAACTGATGTCGACAGTTTATGAAATACAATACCACTAGGCGAAGAACTTTGGGTGGCAATTTGATGAATCGAGCCCTGAGATAGTAGCAGGATTACTTACTACACTTCTGGATACGCAGCGGTTTACAAGTCTTTCAACCAGGCCCGTAGTTAGTCTAAGTGAGTATCCTCAAACCGTATCAGTGCGGGCCCGAAACCATATCAGTGAGTGTCTTATGAATGACAGAGAAAATTACCCACATATTCCGGCTAAAGATTTGGCCCGTTCTTGAAATTTTGTAGAAATCTTTAAATAGATGTATTGGAATGTGTTTATCCCTTCTGAAATATTTTTACTTAAACACATCTAATTTCTATCATTATGTATTAATAACGTCTTTTCACCGTAACTGTTCTATCTATTTTTTCATTTTTTTCTATTTTCGATTAGTGTAACTCTATATATTTTTCGTTGAGTAAATTTATTATTATTAGAGATATACACTCGGATTCAGCAAACGCAGCATAGACATTTAAACCACCAGTAAAACACCATTATTTATAGCTGGTTGAGTTTTTGCGTTGTTTTCCCACTACGTTGGGTCTTTAGTGAACTAAATCCAACCAAATAGGCAATTTTTGCATCAAACCTACAGCTTTTGTCACAAATTTTGGGATTTATATCTAGTTAGTAGCAATTCTAACTAATAGCATCAAACAAACTTTTTAACAATCATCAATTTCTGCGTTCTGACGCCGGCCAAACAAAAACCTTTAAATTCCGTGTTTATTGATCACAATAAAAAAACCACTTTTTCAAACCGAACTATGCTCTCTCCTATCAAAATTTTTATTTCAACTGCAATTTCTTCTTCTTTATATGGAATTTACGACATTCCGAGCGACAAGGTTGTTGAAGTCGGCGATGAGAAGGTATTCTTTGTTCACGAACGTTTCAAACGGATCACTTTAATCGTCGAACACTGTGGCACCAACTTATAATTCACTGTCAGCATTTCAAGAAAGTAGCTGCACCATTTACGCCACATTACCCTGAATCCGGAGTGGCTCACATGAAAATTGTCTATCTTATCGTACCAAATGCTATTCATGCTGCCATCAGAATTTTGGAAAGGATTGTTAAACTTCATCCAGTTTAGGCATTTAATCCAAGTGTTCACAGGACGGCATTCAAGGACGTTTGACATTGAACGGATGCCCGGATCTTGAATGTGTGGAACCGGAAGACTGACGAGAATTTCCGGGAATTATGTTTCTTCCTTTCCGAAATTAAGAATTGTTCCATCAAATACCAATCTTCGGCTTGAATAGCGGGATGCTTTTCAGAAATGTTAACGCCGCAATGGGTAATCACTTATTTGAAATTAGTGAGACAAATGTCATTGTCCCAAACGTAAGCAGCCAGGTCCCTGAATCTTGCTCCGGATTGAAATAACCGTCCCGATTTGATTATTTTGCAGCTGAGTACGCATGCTGTGGGAACGGATAAGAATAGTGTTGCTGAACGGTGGATTGTTTTGAATGCATTTGTGTTGAACCAACTGTTCCACGCCATCAGTAGTTTGGAGACTATCTTCGTAGTACATGGTTACGACATCTTGCAAAATACGGCTATAGAGGTTGGCACCCATTGTGCTAGAGTGGCAATAGTGGCTAGGTCGATGTCCGGTTAGCCAAACGAAATCAAGTGGGTTTCCACACGCCGGGAAACGAATTTGAAGTGGGTCTTTAAATTTTGACGTGATGTTGACAAATTCCTTGAAAAATGGACTATCGGTTTTCAGTTGGTCCACTATAATCAACAATGATGGTACGCTGTTCAAATACGAGTTCTGCAGTCAACGAAACGATGTGTTTTAGGACCCAATCGTCGATTTTGCAAGCTGTTGTAGCTCGGTGTTATGAAGCGTGGATTGGTCCACATTATCGAACTCAGGGCCCAGTTGTCGAAGCATGATATGCTAAAAAGCCATGTTTATCGACGTCATTTTTACATCTCCTACACTGAAATCCGGTAAAACTCCATAACGTGATAGCGGGTGATTTGTGGGAATAGGCAAATCGACATGCGACATGCCTGAAATATGATTATTATTTGATAATTCATAAAATCCACTATTACTATTATTACTATTCACTGTGTTTGGCAATTATTACTCATAAACCGTCAATTGTTAGTTATCACTGTATTTATTGTTATTGTATATGCGTTCCAATGGAATAGCTGCAGCTCGTCGCTTCATTCGCTGGGGATATGCTGCATCCTCAGTACAAGGAATACTCGTTGCTGCACTAGTTTCTTGTTCCATTGCATACAAATGTGATATAGACCGTCAGATGCAAGAAGAGCGGCTACAGCTGAACGGTATTTACTGTTTGCTACTTTGTACTAATTCTTTGATCCGCCCTAATAGCCAATTGCATCTGGGTAGGTTCTGGTTCTTGACCAAAACTGTGTTCCTGCTGTTGGTTGTTGACAATTGCTATTACGATTATTAAGGGAAATTTGCCTACATCGTAAATTCAGCAAGTATGGGTTATAAAATGTTTTCCAAAATGTGTATACGATATTGTGCAATCGACGCCAAATACTTGCGAAGACCATCTGCTGTCGTTCTACATGGTGTATAATCATCTTCTGATATATTAAACAATGGTACCCCATACCGGGGACAAACAAGGAAGTGGCCAGGTGTGAGAATAGCTTCGGGCAACATTTCATTGTTTACGACCAGTGGACGACTGTTGACGATAGAAGATACTTCGGTAACGAGTGTTTGGAGCTCATCTAAAGAGACACATTTTTTGATGGAGGGAAGGCTTCAGAGATTTCTTTACTACACAAATCATGCGTTCATACAAGCCTCTCATCTAAGGCGCTAGCTCAGTTATAAAGCTCCCCGTGATACTCTGAGTGGCTGCAAAATCTTGAATTACTGCACTGCTCTATGTTTCGTACCAAAGCCTTGTGAGAAACTTATTTGCTGTTCGAAAGTTCTTGGCATTGTCGCTAACCATTCTGAGAAGACCAAAAGGACGCTGGCGGTTTGTCCGAAGGGTGGCAATGGTCGAGCATCTGGGTACTTATAGGATCCTCCGTACATGAGTCTACATAGGCAACATTTTTTCACTACGGATTTCACTTGGCTGGGACCGTGTATAATCCAGTATCTTGACTTTAAGTGCGCTAGCATGTGTGCTGGACCGGCGTGGTTCAATTTTCGATGGCAATCTTCAAACACACGCTGAGTGAACGTATTATTTTTCGGGAGAATTCCAGGATGTATTGCCTCAGATGGAATATCTGAGCTAACAAGCCTTCCACCGCAACGAATTGTACCATATATATCTATAAATAAGTCCAATTGTCGAATTAACAATGTTTTATTGTAGGATTTGGTACTTGCAAAAATGTCGTGGAATCGTTATCGCTGTATTATTTGTTCCCAATCGGTCCTTCCTTCACTGATCTCGACAGTAGTTAAACAACCTGTTTCACGTTTTTCCTTTCGACGGTTTCCGATAAAACGTCTGATCCAAGCAGTAAACCTCAAGATATGGTCAAGGCTTGAACAGTTTTGAATCGGATATAATAGCTTGATGTCGCTGTCAGTTTCTGTATTCGTAACAACAATTTTTTGTTTGTTAACTGCGTCTCTGTTTGAGACCCTTCAATTGAGTTGACTGGGCAAGCGTCTTCTGGCTGCATCAGAAATGAGGGTCCACGCCACCATAGATCATTGTTTACCAAAAGTTCAAATGAACATTCCCTAAACGACAAATCAGCGGGATTGACTTTTGTAGGTACATAGCGGAAATCGAAATCTGCATGAGCTGTAATTTCGGACACTCCATTATTTACAAACTTTGTTTCGACATTCTTTTAGATTAACCAGTGCTGGACACATTTGGAGTCAGACCACACAATTTTTCGACTTATTGCTCCTGATGCCACAAATTATAAAATTCGAACGCCTACGATCATAACTAACAACTCTAGGCTAGGTGTTGAAATCTTTTTCGTTGGCGCTACGCTGGATTTTGAAAACACTATTTCCGACGTTGTTCCTTTTGACGTCTTTGTGATCAAATAAACTACCGCAGCGAATTGTTTCGATGAGGCATCGCAAAAAAAAATGAAGTTGAAATTCCAAGTTTTCATTTATTACTCGTTGACTGATGCAACGAACGACTTTGAATGTTGCTCCTTTTTCAAGTTTTCCGTGCAAACCTGCCATTCGGAAACTATGTCCTGCTACAAAATATCATCCCATCCATGTTTTGCCTTACACAGTTTCTGGATTAACAACTTTGCGGAAACTGTTACTGCTGAGAATGTTCCACATGGTTCGAATATCTTAGCAAGGAATCTCAACATCTTACGCTTACTTGTGATAGATTCATCGGAATTATCAAACGACGAACACGACAAAATATCTTTCTTTGTGTTTCATGTCATACCGAGAACTTTAGTTACATCGGACTGACCTCGATCTTCATGTCTAATCGACGATAACAATTCTTGACTATTAGTATACCATTCCCGAAAATTCATTGACGCGCTACCAAACAAACGTTTTGCTTCCTGAAACAAACCTTGCCCGGTGTTATCACGCAGTGATGTGGAATATAGTGAATATCACCTGTTGAAACACTCGGTGCTTCCTCGGTCACACCTATCTCACGTTGGTCAACCATCGTTTGGATGTACTGTTGCATCAACTCAACGTTCGATTCAATCCTATTTATTAACGATTTCAAACTGCTGCTGCTAGCTTGTAATTTGTCGGCAATTCCTTTTGTTCTTGATTCCTTGGCCATTAGACAGAATAACGGCCATTATCAAATTGAACTGTGCTGTTGAATAACTTTAATGCGAGCTCATCATCAGTAGTAGTGGTTGGAGCATTTAGTCCGATGTCCTCGAGACTCCAGAATCTCTCTAGGTTGAAGTTTGTTTGATGACTTGATTCTACTATGGGACACAACAGCGAAGTTGTAGTCTTCACTTTATCACTGCTGAGATTGTCGCTTTTAATTCTACCTGCTATGATAAACACGAACTGTGACGACTGGAAAACAATACCATCCGCACACTGTTTGCATTCCGTACCAATGAAATCGAAATAATATTCACCACCGATCAATATATATATTGGTACCATTTTGTGTGAATGTGCCAAAACCAACTGCTTCGAAGAGGATATTTCGATATATCCACTAGTAGCTTTTGAAATGGACAAGAAATACAAGCAATCACGTTAGCTGTGATTGTCTTTTTCGTACCGTCTAATAACATGACATCAAATTCGACACTCTTGTATCTGACGGATTTTCGTTTCGTAGCTACGAACCCTGCTGTCGAGACAACTTCGGAACCACACTGTCGAGCTACTATCCTTTCAACAATACTTGCAGTAATAAAACTACGTGAACTACCACTATCAAAAACATACGAGCTTCAGTTTCCCCTTTACACCGACTAGTTTTGTGACTGCTGTTTGTAGTATTGTCTTTTCACCGCTGGGCAAAACATTGACTTGACTTGACTTGACTTGACCGGGCATTCACCTCCGTCGGAAGTTCGCCCTACTCCCCACGCGCCTGCACCCTGCAAGATTTCTTGTGGCGAGCCATGCTTGTGGCTGCCAGGGTGGTGCCGCATCTGAGTATTCACCAGTTCTCTCGCATGATTCTCGCAGGGTGCAGGCCATAGAAGGCCCTTGCCAGCAAATGGTTTAAAGAGTTCCTCGGGATGGCTGGGCCCTAAGCGCTCTGAGTTGGTCCGCAGAAGGAGGTTGGCGGGGCCCTGTCGCTGGACGCAGCTTCGCCCCTTTTCCGCGAATCCTGATGGACGTTTTGCCGCACCCCGTACTTCAGGACGTCCGTGACCCACTGAGCCGAGCCGAAGCAGAAGGCAAACCCATCGACAAGCTGAGACAAAACATTGTGTTCGACACCATTCTGCTCGTCATCATGCTGCAGACTGATTTTTCTCGAACCGATGTGAGCGACAAATCCTTGCTTGCCTTACTATTTTTCTGAACCAAATTTTTCACACAACACACGCTACGATGGTGGCCAGTTTCAACAATCAAAGGATGTATTTGATTTTGTAGAATTCTTGACTGCAAGCTTCTCACTGAAGCAAGAAAAAAAGTGACCACGAAGTCGTGATTTTCTACTTGCCACATCGGGAAAACGATCACACTATGGTCATATAAAATGCCTTTTCGCCACAAAATACAGACTGAAGCTCCTTCGTGAAAGACTCATTGGTAACTAATGCTGATGCAGTACTATGACTAGTACTATATCGTGTTATGCATCATTTACAATAATGATGCGTGCACATGGTCCTAATTATGTCACGCGTTCAAATGGGGCTAGCTATTATTTCACGCATACAGCCCAGCTCAACTATTAAAATTTTGATAGCCTAGCTAGGCTATGCATTTGTCATCGGTGTCTTGACCGGACTGTGCTTTTGTCACGAGGCGTTCAGCTGAGCCCTATAACTTAAGTCAGTGACTATTTAGTCCACAAACATTTTTTATTCTACGTATCTAAACAATGCCCCAAAATCGGCATGCAGCTTAAAACGTTAATTTTATATATTAAAACAAACATATAACTTAGAATTAATGTAAAAATGCTCTAGAATAAAATGCTATTACACTAAGCACTATACTAAATAAAATTTTTCAATTGACAGTTCAGCCGGACGCTCCGTTTGTCACGCTGAGACTAGCTAAGCTCACTGTTTGTCACATTAAGACTAGCTAAGCCATCAGAATGTACCATAGTAGTCCAGCTAAGCTATACTTCACCCGAACTAGTTGCTTTGGACGCGTGGCATAATTTGGTCTTGGCGCACGCATCTTATCGTAAATGATGCATTATCAGATGAATTGAGATTACGATAGGAATTCTTCGATTTGTTATTGTCATTGTATGAATCACCTGATCTGTGATGCGATGAGCTACGGTAGGAACGTTGACAAAAATATGTCTTTTACCACAAGGCTGACCTGTTTTTGTGGAAATCTTACTGAAATATCCACTCTTTAAGTTTAAGTTACGACGCAATTTTATCAGTTCTGCAAAAACACAAACGATCAATATACCACTTACGCTGGTTGAATTAACTTCGAAGGACCATGTCACAAATTTTTGGATTTATACCTAGTTAGTAGCAATTCTAACTAACAGCATCAAAGAACCTTTTTAACAGTCACCAATTTCTGCGTTCTGACACCGAACAAACAAAAAACCTTTAAATTCCGTGGTTACTGATCACAATAAAAAACCACTTTTTTAAACCGAACTATGCGCTCTCCTAGCAAAATTTTTATTTCAGCAGCAATTTATTCTTCATTATATGGAATTTCAATAGAGCTTTGTAGAAAAGAAAGATAATCTATTATACCATTTTGCATACATCTCGAAGCAAGAATTACAGAAACCAAAAAAATGAAGTGTTTACCTACATGATAAATATATTCGAGAATCCTTAAAAATACAAGGTGTTCCGGAGCTATTTGTATTGTGTCGAACAAGAACTTAAAAATTTAATTTAAACATTTGGTTTTCAATTTTAAAACTATCTCAAAAAATGTATATTTTCAACTTTCAACGAGTTCCATATGTGTTGGGTACAGTGGATATTATATAGTGCATATACGTAGTACTTGGTTGACACCTTTTAAAATTACAACAGGATCTCTCTCTACAGTGGAGAACGAAAATATGATTGACGTGGTTATTATTATATTTAATACTAATGTTATATTTTATAAAATATTATTTACAATAGGTGTGATTACCCTGAGGCTCGGACCCTGCGTTGTGGCGACGCCGATCCCGCCCTGGGAGATAGCTCGACCTCGCTTAGGCTCTTCATCCCCTTCGCGCGTCAAAGGAGAGCGGAAAAATTTTCTAAAAATAGTCAAACATTGATAGAAAATTGGCAAGAATCGTGGAAAAATTGGCAAAATAGGGGAAATGTTTTAGTTCCAAAAAATTTCGAAAATTTATCCCGCCTCTACAAGTCTCTCGTATAGCGGAATGCTCCTGCTCCCGCAAGTACTCGGCTATCGCACCCCCAGAGACTTCGAAACTTCTGTGCACGTGTGATTACTCCATAAATCCACATCAGGGGGTTAAGGGATTACTTCCTGAAAAGGTTCACACAAGGGTTTTTTGACTTTTTTTAAATATTTTTACCACATCCCTTTGCATACAGCCCCTGAACTTTGAATATGTTTCCAAAAAGACGTAATAAAAGAAGTATTTGAAATGTTTGATGTGCAGAAACCCGTCCAACTTAACTTGCCTCAGCTGAAGTTTTTGTGGTAATAAAGCGTCAATTCATTCAGCTTTTTCGTTCACAAAAAATAGTGTGGAAATACACAATCAAAAATGCTTAGGCAATATCGGACGACCGGCCTCGAAAAGTAAAGGTCGGTGAAAGAAAAGGACCACTGCACAGACAAGAACTAACACCAGTTTGGGAGGGCACTGGTCCCTATTGGTGACAACAATACGGCGGGGAATTTTCCGGCGGTGTTTCCTAAAGGTTGTGGAAATAGGGGGGACCCAAATTTCTCACAAACATGGAGAAAATCAGAACTGACGTGGTTCTTAATACAACGAACGCGCAACGATTCTAGGCTCTTCCGATTCCTCATTTTCCTTTCACTTTTGAAACCTCTCGACTGCCCGAGCAAATTTTATTCCGTACATGCGTGTGCACTCAATTGCGTATTTCCATTATGTTTGAACAAGGTTTACTCCATACCTAGTTCTTGAGCCTGATGCGGGTGGATGCGTTATCGCCCTGCACTCTGGGCGCAACAATTCACAGTACCCCACATCAGTAGGTCTGTGGTTTCAGTCCCATTTGTCACGGCTGACACCAAATCCGTTCGCGAAGAACCTACTTTGAATAGAAACAACGCAGCTGTGCCGCGCGGGGCACGACCTGACAAATTTCTAAGTCCGGTATCGGTCGCGTCTCGAGTTATAAAAGTCACTTTACTGCCTTGACTCCGCTGGGTGAGTTCTATATGATTACGCGAGAAAAAGATGGAATGGTACCCGACTTGGCGCTACAATCAAAACAATAGGGTTTTTCGGATAAAAACTACCCTCCAATAAACGCGTTTTTGACGCAGGAATGAAAAAATAATCTTCCGAAAAGACCAGTCGATCCCCTTTTCCCTTCGTGGATCAGGGCTCCTTCCATGGAGGCCGGCTTTCTGAAGGGGAGGTGTTCAAAACCCTTTTAATTTTCTCAAAATTTTCACAGTTTTTGGTAACTTTCTTCAAAACTGCCCCGCGCCTTCGGACGGAGACATGAAAATGCGGCTCACTTTTATATTTGAGGTCGTTTTCTTATAATAGGGCCTAGTGTAAAAATAAACCTTTTGAGGAAAGGGCGCAGTCTCGTGGAAAGATAACCCCTAACCATGGGTCTCTCTACCCAAAGCAGGCAGAATCTATACCTAAAGATTCAAAAATCGAACCAACACTACCCACCATTCGACTTAGATTGCTGGCTGCGCACCTAAGGGTCCGCCCAAACCCCGGCTTCGGCGCTATGATATTTTTTAGCAGAGGGCGTCCCGTATTCGTAGTCCATTAGCTATGCATTTTCACAACTAATCCCGGCCCACTAAGGCGCAAAAGAACGCGTAGTGGGTTGGACTTACTGTTTAAGAAAACGAAATTGTGTGAAAAGCTATGCGTAATTTTTAGTCTTTAAGACATACTGCATTTTGCCCCAGATCCACCGAAATTTTTTTAAAACAGAAGTGTTTCCCTTACCAATAGTTTAATTGTTTGAGTCGGATATCTTTTTGACCCTATCCGTTAATTATACATTTTTGAATATTTGTCTAGAATTGACACATAATATGTTGTGTTATTGAATACATGCATAATACCCTTAAACACTGCAACTTATGCCTGATAAATACTATCGAAACTAAATAGATACCTAATCATGGGTCCAACATTTTTAGCCTTGTTACCGTTTTGATCGCCCCTCCAATTTTGCCCTTTTTCAATAGTGATCTGGGGGTATATGGGGGGGTACGACATTTGTTGTATTGTTGTTTTTTGTTAATTTAATGCTTTTTAAAAAGATAAGTAATTTCTGGAAACAAAGTTTGTCGTTAAGCTATAATTTGTATCCAATCACTTTTCTAAACTGTATTTAACTATATCGACTCTTTTTCAGGTATAATATCGCTAGTGGTTATTCGGGCGGAGCTACGCTATCTGCCCTCTACTAAAATTGTTAAAATTTCTATTTGAAGATAATTTTGGGGTCGTTTAAACAATTCTACCCAGTTGATTTTAACGGTGGGGGATTATAGAGAAACCCAGTATAGCACTTTAGCCTCATTTTTAGCCGCACATAAACAAAGATGAAGTCGAGTTAATGCGACGCCAATTGTTATGCGTGAGTGAGCATTATTTTGCTGTACTTTTTTTTTATTTGACAGTTTGTTCTATTCATTAAGTTGTTATATGATCTTGAGTCCCCTACAGCCATGCACGATAGGTGACTCAAGATACGTATAACAACTTAATGGGAAAATAAACAAAGCTGAATAAAAAAAGTACAGCCCGATAATCGAACCTCGGCTGCACGCGTGACCAATTGGCATTCACGTAACTCGACTTAAGTCATCTTTGTTTATGTGCGGCTAGAATAAGAGCTAAAGTGCTATACTGGGTTATCTATAATCCCACCGTTAAAACAACTGGTGGAATTGTGTTTAACGACCCAAAATTATCTTCCATAAGAAATTTTAACAATTTAGTAGAGGGCAGATAGCGTAGCTCCGCCGAATAACCACTAGGATATTATACCTGAAAAAATTGATATAGTTAAATACAGCTAGAAAAGTGATGGATACAAATTATAGCTTAACGACAAACTTTGTTTCCAGAAATTCTTATCTTTTTAAAAACATTAATTTACAAAAAACTAAACAATGACGAATGTCGTACGGGAATATACCCCAATACCGCATCGCAGGTCGGTCACCGCTTTGAAAGGGCGATTGGACGATAACGTACAAGGCTAAAATTTGGACCCATATTACAGGTATCTATTTAGCTTCATAGGATTATTCAGGCATAGTTAGTGTTAGCGGCTCTATGCATGTATTCAATAACACAACATATGATGTCGATTCTGACAAATGTCGAAAACAATGTCATAGCCTGACGGTAGTGTCAAAAAGATATCCACTAAACAATTTCTATATTGCGATTTCAAAATTTATTTATATGCTTTTCGGTGATATCGGGCAAAATTCAGTATGTCTAAAGACTAAAAATTACGCATAACTCACGCACAATTTCATTTTCTTAAAACGGTAAGTCCAACTTATTACAAGGTTCTTTGCGCCTTAGTGCGCAGAAATTATTGAAATGCATAGCTTTTGATGGACTAGAAATAAGGACGCCCTCTGCTAAAAACATTGCATTGCGCCGAAGCAGGGGTTCAGACAACCCTAGGTGCGCAGCCACAAATTTGATTGTATGGCGCCAATTTTGTTCAAACTTATAATCTTTAGTATAATCTGCCTGCTTGCATTGGTGTTCATGGGGAAAGTTAGGGGTTATCTTCCACGAGACTGCGCCTCCCTCAAGGTTTATTTACACTAGCCCTCTCTGTGGGACGACCTCCGTGAAATTTGAGCACATTTTCATGTCTCGCGCGTCCGAGGCGCGGGGCAGATTTGAGAAAATTACCAAAAACTGTGAAAAATTTGAGAAAATTATTTAAATTTTGAACACCTCCCACTCCGAAGACCTCATTCCCATGAGGAGCCTGATCCACGAAGGACCCATTTCTATCCACTGTTTTCGGAAATATTTTTAATCATGCTTGGTCAAAACACAGTTTATTAAAGGCTAACTTTATCCAAAAAAGTTATGTTTTGATTGTACGCATCGGATTTGCCAGCTTTTTCTTGCGTAATCATATATAAATACTTAACCAAGTCAAGGCAGTAAAGTGACTTTTATATAGATGCAACAATACCGGACTAGAAATTTAGTCACATTGGCGCAGCAACTGAGTTGTTTCTATTCAAATAGTTCTTCGCGAACGATTTGGTGTCAGCCGTTACAAATGGGACTGAAACCTCACAAACTTACTAATGTGGGATTGCTGTTAATTATTACACCAGAGTAGGGCAATAACGCGGTGTCAGCCGCATCGGCTCCTGAACTAGTTGGAGTAAACCTTGTACAGAACATAATGAAATACGCAATTGCATACACACGCATGTACGGAATAAAATTGCTAGGGGCGTCGAGAGCTTTTCAAAAGTGAAAGTGACCTGGAAAAAATGAAGGGCCTGATCGTTGCGTTCGTTGTATTATGAACCCGTCAGTTAATTTTCTCATGTTTGTCAGAAAAATTAGGAGTCCCCCTGTCCACCCGTCTTGCGACGCCGCCGAAATTTACATATATACGCAATCAGGACCAGTGCCTCCCAAACTGTGATGTATATTTATATTTATATCATGGTCCTTTCTTACACCCACCTTTACTTTTTGAGGCATCATTGCAATATTGCCTAAGCATTTTTGATTGTGTATTTCCACACTATTTTTTGTGAACGAAAAAGCTGAATGAATTGACGCTTTATTACCACAAAAACTTCAGCTGAGGCAAGTTAAGTTGGACGGGTTTCTGCACATCAAACATTTCAAATACTTCTTTTATTACGTCTTTTTGGAAACATATTCAAAGTTTAGTCTGTCTGAAGTGATTGTAAATATTGAAAAAATGCGAAGAACCCTTGTGTGAACCTTTCCGGGAGTAAATCCCTAACCCCCTATGAGCATCTATGGAGTAATCACACGTGCACGAGTTTCGAAGTCTCTGGGGGTGCAATAGCAGGTACTTCGGGAGAGGATCGTCCGCTCTGCGAGAGACTTGTGAGGCGGGATAAATTTTCGAAATTTTTTGGAACTAAAACATTTCCCCTATTTTGCCAATTTTTCCACGATTCTTGCCAATTTTCTATCAATGTTTGACTATTTTTAGAAAATTTTTCCGCTCTCCTTTGACGCGCGAAGGGGATGAAGAGCCTAAGCGAGGTCGAGCTATCTCCCAGGGCGTGTATTGTGAATCGCCATAATGCAGGGTCCGAGCCTCAGGGTAATCACACCTATTGTAAATAATATTTTATAAAATATAACATTAGTATTAAATATAATAATAACCACGTCAATCATATTTTCGTTCTCCACTGTAGAGAGAATATTCTGCTATAATTTGATATCAAGCGGTGCTTCTGATATGCACTATCATGCAGGCTGTCCCAACACATGAAACTGCGTAAGGTGAATACATCTTTGATAGTGACATTTTAGAGTGAAACCAATGTTTAAATTAGATCTTGAGTTTAGCGACACAGTACATGTATTCAACACCTTTATTTTTAGATTTCGAATATATTTATCATGTAGGTAAACACTTCATTTTTTTGGTTTCTGTAATTCTTGCTTCGAGATGTATGCAAAATGGTATAATAGATTATCTTTCTTTTCTACAAAGCTCTATTGAAATTCCATATAATGAAGAATAAATTGCTGCTGAAATAAAAATTTTGCTAGGAGAGCGCATAGTTCGGTTTAAAAAAGTGGTTCTTTTATTGTGATTTCAGTAACTCACTGAATTTAAAGGTCTTTTTGTCTTGTTTCGGTGTGGGAACGGAGGAATTGGTCATTGTTAAAGAGTTTGTTTGATGCTGTTAGTTAGAATTGCTACTAATTAGGTATAAATCCAAAAATTCGTGACATGGTCCTTCTAAGTTAATTCAACCAGCGTAAGTGGTATATTGATCGTTTGTGTTTTTGCAGAACTGATAAAATTGCGTCGTAACTTAAACTTAAAGAGTGGATATTTCAGTAAGATTTCCACAAAAACAGGTCAGCCTTGTGGTAAAAGACATATTTTTGTCAACGTTCCTACCGTAGCTCATCGCATCACAGATCAGGTGATTCATACAATGACAATAACAAATCGAAGAATTCCTATCGTAATCTCAATTCATCTGATAATGCATCATTTACGATAAGATGCGTGCGCCATTTCCAAATTATGCCACGCGTCCAACTCAACTAGTTCGGGTGAATTATAGCTTAGCTGGACTACTATGGTACATTCTAATAGCTTAGCTAGTATTAATGCGACAAACAGGGAGCTTAGCTAGTCTCAGCGTGACAAACGGAGCGTCCGGCTGAACTGTCAATTGAAAAATTTTATTTAGTATAGTGCTTAGTGTAATAGCATTTTATTCTAGAGCATTTTTACATTAATTCTAAGTTGTATGTTTGTTTTAATATATAAAATTAACGTTTTAAGCTGCATGCCGATTTTGGGGCATTGTTTAGATACGTATAATAAAAAATGTTTGCGGACTAAATAGTCACTGACTTAAGTTATAGGGCTCAGCTGAACGCCTCGTGACAAAAGCACAGTCCGGCTCGACACTCGATGACAAATGCATAGCCTAGCTAGGCTATCAAAATTTTAATAGTTGAGCTGGGCTGTATGCGTGAAATAGTAGCTAGCCCCATTTGAACGCGTGACATAATTAGGACCATGTGCACGCATCTTATTGTAAATGATGCATAAGACGATAGTACTAGTCATAGTACTGCATCAGCATTAGTTACCAATGAGTCTTTCACGAAGGAACTTCAGTCTGTATTTTGTGGCGAAAAGCATTTCAATGACCAGTGTGATCGTTTTCCCGATGTGGCAAGTAGAAAATCACGACTTCGTGGTCACTGTTTTTCTTGCTTCAGTGAGAAGCTTGCAGTCAAGAATTGTACAAAATCAAATACATCCTTTCATTGTCGGGAAACTGGCCACCATCGTAGCTTGTGTTGTGAGAAATTTGGTTCAAAAAATAGTAAGGCAAGCAAGGATTTGTCGCTCAACATCGTTGAGAAAAATCGGTCTGCAGATGATGACGAACAGAATGGTGTCGAACACAATGTTTTGTCCAGCTTGTCGATGGATTGCCTTCTGCTTCGGCTCGGCTCAAGTGGGTCACGCACGTCCGTGAAGACGGTGCGGCAAAACGTCCATCAGGATTCGCGGAAAAGGGGCGAAGCTGCGTCCAGCGACGGGGCCCGGCCAACCTCCTGCGGACCAACAGAGCGCTTAGGGCCCAGCCATCCCGAGGAACTCTTTAAACCATTTGCTGGCAAGGGCCTTCTATGGCCTGCACCCTGCGAGAATCATGCGAGAGAACTGGTGAATACTCAGATGCGGCACCACCCTGGCAGCCACAAGCATGGCTCGCCACAAGAAATCTTGCAGGGTGCAGGCGCGTGGGAGTAGGGCGAACTTCCGACGGAGGTGAATGCCCGGTCAAGTCAAGTCAAGTCAAGTCAATGTTTTGCCCAGCGGTGAAAAGACAATACTACAAACAGCAGTCACAAAACTAGTCGGTGTAAAGGGGAAACTGAAGCTCGTATGTTTTTGATAGTGGTAGTTCACGTAGTTTTATTACTGCAAGTATTGTTGAAAGGATAGTAGCTCGACAGTGTGGTTCCGAAGTTGTCTCGACAGCAGGGTTCGTAGCTACGAAACGAAAATCCGTCAGATACAAGAGTGTCGAATTTGATGTCATGTTATTAGACGGTACGAAAAAGACAATTACAGCTAACGTGATTGCTTGTATTTCTTGTCCATTTCAAAAGCTACTAGTGGAAATATCGAAATATCCTCTTCGAAGCAGTTGGTTTTGGCACATTCACACAAAATGGTACCAATATATATATTGATCGGTGGCGAATATTATTTCTATTTTATTGGTATGGAATGCAAACAGTGTGCGAATGGTATTGTTTTCAAGTCGTCATAGTTCGTGTTTATCATAGCAGGTAAAATTAAAAGCGACAATCTCAGCAGTGATAAAGTGAAGACTACAACTTCGCTGTTGTGTCCCATAGTAGAATCAAGTCATCAAACAAACTTCAACCTAGAGACATTCTGAAGTCTCCAGGACATCGGACCTAGAATGCTTAAACCACTACTACTGATGATGAGCTCGCATTAAAGTTATTCAACAGCACAGTTCAATTTGATAATGGCCGTTATTCTGTCTAATGGCCAAGGAATCAAG
>JASANE010015395.1:0-12255 GCA_030248225.1 Trileptium ribeirensis
TAAGAACATTACAGGCGCCCACTACCAGAAGCTACTACCTGCTGTCGTCGCACTCAAAATGTGAGCCTCTACGAGACTCCGCACGCAGGTACCCGTACCAGCGCACAGTTATCTCGCCTCTAGACCCAGTGTCTACGCCCTTAAATAGAGATGTCTCATTTTACATTTTTAATCTATGGGTGTGCAAGGTTCGTTGAATAAGAAAGACGTATGGTTCCAGCGGCCGAACGGGGGAGGGGGTGCATATGGACCTCAGGGGAAGAAAAGAATTTGATAATCCCCGACGAAGAAGAGGCAATCTCACTAGAAAATGGAGCCCTTGTTCTCGTCGTGCTATTTGATTATACGGTGCAACAATTTGACATCGTCAAGAGAACTTTTATGTAATTGTAATGATGTCACGAGTGCTCTACTGTAATCAAGCAGATATATAATCACCTAGATGATACAGTGTGACTAGTTACCACTATTTATAGAAAAGACAGCATTAATGAAGCACCAAATAGTTTAGATTAACCAGCGGTTAGTGCCGGCGCTTATGATCGATCGTATTCAAGCCCTAAGCCTACGTTAGCGGCAGGCACTTGTTTTGATGCCCTTCTTGGACATTTTGGTGTTGATTTTCGCTGACGAGATATACATTTTTTCTTTCCCAGCTTAGTGTCAGGCGCTTTTTTCGCAGCTTTTTTAGGACATTTTACTTTCGGTTTTCGCTGACGAGGTATGCATTTTTTCTTAGGTGAACGATAACGAGGCACGCCGTAACGTCGGTACATCGGCGACGGCGTAGTTAGCTTTGTATACTTAAACGGTGCAAACGCATTGCCACTTCCAGCTCGATATAACGCCGCAGCATTCGCGTATGTAGGTCCATTCGCAATTCCTAGATTAAGGCCTCCGGGAACTTCAACTCCAAGACCGCCGTCGATATCGTATGATCGACGAAACGGATTTCGTGGAATCGGATTACCAACATCGAGGTCCAGGTCGAAATATCTTCCGTTGTTGTAGCCAAATCCCAGATACGGCACCACAGGATATGAGTAAGAAGCAAGCTTCGGGCTAGCAAGCAACGGAAAATCGACGAACGGATTCCCAATTCCAATAGACCGAGCGTCCATTTGACCGAGAATAACCGGTTCTTTAGCATCCGCATAACGTCCACCATACTTAAACGGTGCTCCAGGATTACGCTGCAGTACACCAGCTTGCATTAGACGTTCTAGCACGCTCGGCAGCCGCAAACCTAACCGAACGGCTGTTTCAGGCGGGACTCGACTAAGAATATCTTTTTTGGTTTCATCACTTAGTTTGTAAACTAGCGACGTACGGCCACCTTGAGTTAACTTTCGGCTAATTATTCGAAGTTGATCTGTGGTCAGCGTTCGAAATGCTTCGTCAATTACGTTCGCATCGGAATTTGCAAGGATTGACGCTAGAGCATCGCCTGGCATTTGCTGGAGAGCACTGTATGACCACGCAGGAGACGGGCGTCCACTGCTGCTTCCGGTGTCCCGGGTAGATGGTGCTGAAAGTTAATACTTTATATTTTATATATGTGATAATGTCATAGGTGCATGTAGTTGTGTTTACAGTGGCTGTCTCTCCTGACGCCCCACACCACTTTTCCGCGTCTAGGCGTCGAAAGTTTGAAAATTTTAGCAAATACGAACAAATTATTTTGCAAATTACATCAAATCTTAGCAAATTATGAGAAATTTCAATATTTATAAGTTTGACCTCCCCTGCCCACGCCACGCCGGCACTATCCACACCTAAGCCAACAGACCTTGGAATCGTGAATATACCTAACGGTAAATAACGCTACCTACTACTAACCACGGTCGCCGGCTCGTTACTTGAATATCCACTAACACTTGACTCTAAACCTCGGATATATATAGCACTTAGTGGTATTGAATTTGATCTGACAAAGGGCTTTCGTTTTTTTCGCAAAGGAATTCATTTCGAAGTGCGCAAAATTAGAAGCATGAAATCCAGTCATTGCTGTGCTGCACTTCGGCAATCACAATCGAAAGCTTTTGATTTTCTCAGCAAATACATATGAATGCTCCGCCCTATCCGCGTTGCTTATGCATTGAAATTTCATCTGATTTGAAAATATATCTTCACAATTTCAATATTTTATCATCAGTAATTAGAACACAAAATTCCATATTCTATGTTTTTTACAAAAACAAAAGTTCTTTCTTTATGTTAACGGTTTCTTAGTTATTACGCTCGACCCATCTTAGGTTCTACGAATTATGAAATCCATATTTAATTGGAGATAGAAAACTGTTTTCAGGAAGGTCAAGCAATGCTTCATCCGAAGGTAGTATCGTTTCCCTAAATTTATCAGACATTGACAGTCTACAAAGGTTAAGACTAGAATTGTTTGAATATAGAAAGATGGGAAAAGATGTTATAGTAGTTTTTAAAATTTTAAATAATTTGGTTAACAATAAGAAGTAGTCATAGTTTTCCAACATTCATCTGTTACTGGTACGCAATCCAATTGTTGGAAAACATTTGCATAATATGGGCGCCTTGATTGTGAAAAATACTCGCTCGCTTATAGCATTAAAAGTCGCTTTGAATCAGTGGTTAGTGCATCGTCTTTCGCTGTATTCTGATTTAAAAGAATTATGTTTGGTGCCGTTTTCAAGGCAAGATATTGGTTTCCGGAATACCTCCGTCCCATTTTATATACTTCCCAAATCTATTATTTCGTTTTTGTCTGTATTTCGCTCTGTGCATAGCTGATTTTAGGAAATAAAATAGTTCGTAAATTCGAGCAGATCAAGTTTTTGGTACGATATTTGAATGTTTTCCATAATTGGAACACATCACGTTCGATTGATGAATAAAGTATTTTCAGCTGTTGTAGAACATCTTTTTTATGATTTTGATTGATTGATCGCGACTAATCAGACGGAGAACTCAAACCGACTGTTCAAATTTACTGAACAAAGATAGGCAACACAATACACCCACACTGATGAAGCTAATAAATTTAAGTAATACGGCAACTGAATGCCGGATGCGCAAGTTTTTCAATGAAGTTGCATTCAATTGTCTGCAAGCACAATATCGAACATGTCTAACAATATCGATTTCTATGTTCATCTGCAAAATTTTTAGTGTAGGATTTCGTCTACAGGCAAATATCAACCTGAGCTTTATTGTTGTTGTTTGTCTATTAGTAGCTTGTTGAGTTTTACTTCGAAATCCCAAAGTTGTTAATATTGGTTACCAACAGCGGTACTGCTTATATATCAATAAATAGTTCATATATATAATAAATGAACCGGATGTACTGTCGAAAACTAAATCTTCGGCTAGAGCTCTCCTAAAGTGAATATTGTATTTCGGTTTGCTCTAGACGATAAGATATATGAGCAGTTTGTGGTTTTGGTGGTGTACACCGAACGAAAACCAGGGCAGGACGTTGAATCTGGATAGAAAAGTAGGCTACAATGGTTGTTCTGAAACAAGAACAAAGTTAGCTAGTCCAAAGCTGCGATTCCAGCTACTGTCAAAGTTTTTATTTGTTCTTTCCTCTGAACATTATAATTCTGTTCAAAAATTTAATGACGCGCATTGTTACAAAGCATGAGCTCATTCTTCGAAAAGTCAACAGAATAGTTTATTTTTTCTCGGAAAAGCAGAGTTATAACGGCGTACCCCTCATGCCTGATCTGCGCCCGGTAGCTATCCCCTGCGCCACCTGCTCTCCGAATGTAACAGATTCTTTTATTCTTTTCTCGGAAAAGCAGAATAATAACTGCGTACGAATCAGCCGGATCTGGGCCCAGGTAGCTATCCCCTGCGCCACCTGCTCTCCGAATGTAACAGATTGTTTTATTCTTTTCTCGGAAAAGCTGAATAATAACAGCGTACGTATCAGCCTGATCTGGGCCCAGGTAGCTATCCCCTGCGCCAACTGCTCTCCGAATGTAACAGATTGTTTTATTCTTTTCTCGGAAAAGCAGAATAATAACAGCATACGTATCAGCCGGATCTGGGCCCAGGTAGCTATCCCCTGCGCCACCTGCTCTCCGAATGTAACAGATTCTTTTATTCTTTTCTCGGAAAAGCAGAATAATAACTGCGTACATATCAGCCGGATCTGGGCACGGGTAGCTATCTCCTGCGCCATCTGCTCTCCGAAAGCAGCAGACTCGTTTAGTTTCTTATCGAAAAAGCAGAATAATGGCGTACTCGTCCAGCTTTATCCGCGCCCGGGTAGTTATACCCTGTGCCTCCTGCTCCCTGATACCTTTTACGGATTCCAAAATCCTAGACCTTTTCAACTACGATAGCAGCTGGGCGATCTTTGAGAATGCTCTATAATTAATGCTATAATAACACTTGTTCGATTTTCCTACATTGCTTTGTTCGGCATAAATCTCAAAGAAGAAGGGAAAACAGTAAGGTCTCATTGGGAATTAATGCTATAATAACACTTGTACGATTTTGTTACATTGCTTTGTTCGGCATAAATCTTGAAGAAGAAAGGAAAACGGTAAGGTCTCATTGGGAATTAAACCAACTATTGATGCATGACCAAGCTCTCATATGACCGTTCGGTTGTTAACAAACGCGATTTGGCTTTGTGTAAATTACTTTATATGCTTCACATTAGAGATATTCTTATTTTTAAAAGGCCCAATTCACGGTACAATTTCAAATTTCATGTATCTAATGGTATATTAGAATTTATCTTCACATCAGCGTAGCGTGTTGGTCGCCGTTTATATGCCCATTCGGCCACAACAATTCGGAGACTAAAATCGGAGTATAAATTAGTACTGTATCATATTTTTACTATGATGCGCTTATTTAGTGACACCGGGATAATCCCGATGTAAATATTTAATCGATTCAAGTTCCTTTTAGAATAACTTTTCAAGTTCACCTCCAACAATATCTCAGTATGTTTATAGTGGTTGTGCTTTGCTCTCGAACAAAAATATACTCTACCGGCGGGCCAAAAGCGAGTAGGAAACTACTTCGGAGCGACAGGCTGACGTGTCAAAGCAGTCCCTGGTCAATGTTTACAACTTCTTTTGGGAGGTATGCATGCAGCATTTCCAACGACATCCTATCTCGCTCGGGGGCCCTGGTACCTTCCTGCAGATTCACGAAAGTCAGTTTGCGCACAAGGTCAAACATCACCGTGGTGGCGGTCTTCGGTCTGACGTCTGGGTGTTCGGGATGTGGAGCTGGACACTTTCATCACACCGGCAGTAGGGTACTTGGTTATGATCGAGAGGCAAGAAGCGACGGTGCTTCCAATTGTCCAAGCGGTTGGCCGTTCGGGTCCAATCGTGCACAGCGACGAGTGAACTGTGTACAACATCCGCTTGCTTGGTTTACACCATCAAACGGTCAATCCTCAGCACCATTTCGTCGAGCGGAGCAACACACCGGAGTCCATACGATAAACATTGAGTCGTAGTGCGGTGTTCTTCGCGAGATGCTGCCATGATACCTCAACGAGTTGTGTTGACGCGACCACTACCAGCGAAATGCGTTCCAATCGCTTTGCTCTAAGCTTCCATTGGGTTAGCTGTTTCTAAACCCTTTCTGTTACCCAACAGCCTTCGCCAGGGCTAATTTATCTCAAGAGCCCTCTGCATGGCCAACCTACGGCTGTCTACACAGCCACCGGAAGCGGCTGCTGTGGCAGTTGGCTAGTCCAGCACTGCTGAGATGGGGATCATCCCTCATGAACCGTTGTAGACTTAAGGTTGCGATTGAAACGGTAACATTTATCAAAATCGTCGATTCAAGTTTTTCCCCTACAGTGCTCTTTTCAAGTGTCCCCCCGCTGTTATAGGCGGAGAAAACTTAAATTCATTCCAAATATTGACATGCCTCGTGCTAGTCAATAATTCAGAATTTCCACAGGAGCCGAAAACAATATTACGACCTGACAGTTGTGACAAAAATACGATATTAGAGTTTCTCTACATTCGTTTTGTCGTTTTATCACAGGGTTAATTGAAAGTTTTTATAACCATTACTGGTCACTTACAGAATGTTTCCATATTTAATTTAAGTCTATCAATAATGCTGTTGCAAAGAAAAAATTAAATTACCAGCAGTTATCAAATCAGTAGTTGACATAAATCCCAATAGGGCTAAAAAGGTATTGTACAGCGTACCTGCAGTTATCAAATCAGTAGACATAAATCCCAATAGGGCTAAATAAAGGTATTGTACAGCGTACCTGCAGTTATCAAATCAGTAGACATAAATCCCAATAGGGCTAAATAAAGGTATTGTACAGCGTACCTGCAGTTATCAAATCAGTAGTTGACATAAATCCCAATAGGGCTAAAAAATGTATTGTACAGCGTACCTGCAGTTATCAAATCAGTAGACATAAATCCCAATAGGGCTAAATAAAGGTATTGTACAGCGTACCTGCAGTTATCAAATCAGTAGTTGACATAAATCCCAATAGGCTAAATAAAGGTATTGTACACCGTACCTGCAGTTATCAAATCAGTAGTTGACATAAATCCCAATAGGGCTAAAAAAGGTATTGTACAGCGTACCTGCAGTTATCAAATCAGTAGACATAAATCCCAATAGGGCTAAATAAAGGTATTGTACAGCGTACCAGCAGATAACAAATCAGTAGACATAAATCCCAGTAGGGCTAAATAAAGGTAGGCGTACGTGCAGAGTTATCAAATCAGTAGTTGACATAAATCCCAATAGGGCTAAATAAAGGTATTGTACAGCGTACCTGCAGTTATCAAATCAGTAGTTGACATAAATCCCAATAGAGCTAAATAAAGGTATTGTACAGCGTACCTGCAGTTATCAAATCAATAGTTGACATAAATCCCAATAGGGCTAAAAAAGGTATTGTACAGCGTACCTGCAGTTATCAAATCAGTAGACATAAATCCCAATAGGGCTAAATAAAGGTATTGTACAGCGTACCTGCAGTTATCAAATCAGTAGTTGACATAAATCCCAATAGGGCTAAATAAAGGTATTGTACAGCGTACCTGCAGTTATCAAATCAGTAGTTGACATAAATCCCAATAGAGCTAAATAAAGGTATTGTACAGCGTACCTGCAGTTATCAAATCAGTAGACATAAATCCCAATAGGGCTAAATAAAGGTATTGTACAGCGTACCTGCAGTTATCAAATCAGTAGTTGACATAAATCCCAATAGGGCTAAATAAAGGTATTGTACAGCGTACCTGCAGTTATCAAATCAATAGTTGACATAAATCCCAATAGGGCTAAAAAAGGTATTGTACAGCGTACCTGCAGTTATCAAATCAGTAGTTGACATAAATCCCAATAGGGCTAAAAAAAGGTATTGTACAGCGTACCTGCAGTTATCAAATCAGTAGTTGACATAAATCCCAATAGGCTAAATAAAGGTATTGTACAGCGTACCTGCAGTTATCAAATCAGTCGTTGATATAAATCCGAATAGGGCTAAATAAAGGTATTGTACAGCGTACCTGCAGTTATCAAATCAGTAGTTGACATAAATCCCAATAGGGCTAAATAAAGGTATTGTACAGCGTACCTGCAGTTATCAAATCAGTAGTTGACATAAATCCCAATAGGGCTAAAAAAGGTATTGTACAGCGTACCTGCAGTTATCAAATCAGTAGACATAAATCCCAATAGGGCTAAATAAAGGTATTGTACAGCGTACCTGCAGTTATCAAATCAGTAGTTGACATAAATCCCAATAGGGCTAAATAAAGGTATTGTACAGCGTACCTGCAGTTATCAAATCAGTAGTTGACATAAATCCCAATAGAGCTAAATAAAGGTATTGTACAGCGTACCTGCAGTTATCAAATCAGTAGACATAAATCCCAATAGGGCTAAAGGTATTGTACAGCGTACCTGCAGTTATCAAATCAGTAGTTGACATAAATCCCAATAGGGCTAAATAAAGGTATTGTACAGCGTACCTGCAGTTATCAAATCAGTAGTTGACATAAATCCCAATAGAGCTAAATAAAGGTATTGTACAGCGTACCTGCAGTTATCAAATCAATAGTTGACACAAATCCCAATAGGGCTAAAAAAGGTATTGTACAGCGTACCTGCAGTTATCAAATCAGTAGTTGACATAAATCCCAATAGGGCTAAAAAAAGGTATTGTACAGCGTACCTGCAGTTATCAAATCAGTAGTTGACATAAATCCCAATAGGCTAAATAAAGGTATTGTACAGCGTACCTGCAGTTATCAAATCAGTAGTTGATATAAATCCGAATAGGGCTAAATAAAGGTATTGTACAGCGTACCTGCAGTTATCAAATCAGTAGTTGACATAAATCCCAATAGGGCTAAATAAAGGTATTGTACAGCGTACCTGCAGTTATCAAATCAGTAGTTGACATAAATCCCAATAGGGCTAAATAAAGGTATTGTACAGCGTACCTGCAGTTATCAAATCAGTAGTTGACATAAATCCCAATAGGGCTAAATAAAGGTATTGTACATCGTACCTGCAGTTATCAAATCAGTAGTTGACATAAGTCCCAATAGGGCTAAATAAAGGTATTGTACAGCGTACCTGCACTTATCAAATCAGTAGTTGACATAAATCCCAATAGAGCTAAATAAAGGTATTGTACAGCGTACCAGATCATTTCCGAACGCTGTTACCTTCTAATTAAAAAATAAACACAATAATTTTTTGGTTATAATAATCGCCAAAAACGTTTAATTCAATGTCAATGTCACAAAACTGTTGAACATAACCAAAATATGTAAAAAACCACTATACATACAAAGACGTAAAACTATAATGTGCTATAAACTACAGTTTATCATATCGAAAAGTTGAGCTGTGCGTGAGACAAAATGAAATGAAAACTCTGTCTCTAAAACGAGAAAAACCCCAACAACTGACTAACTAATTGACTTTAATTTGTAGTTACAACAGTCAAGGCAGAAAATTGCGTAACTAAAGGGGAGAACTTAGTTTTTTCAATCTGTTAAAATATATAAAACAACCCACTTTTAGGTCCAATTTTTTGTGCGTCGTAAAGCACTATGTTTTGCAGATATTGCAGTAGACAGCAACATAACTGCTGAAGTGAAATTGCTAAGAAAGCCAAAACTAATGTTTCAAGATACCTCGTAACATTTTCTAGTGACGATCACATTGTATTCTTGGTGATTCAATGAAATTCGGTAGAAACATTTAAATATATCGTCTCATGTGTCTGATTGAAATATAGTATCATAGTTAATATCACGCGGTCTGTCGTTAAATTTTTCAAGTCGTAGTACATAAGGTTTAACTAAAATTCCTATTACACCTATAAGGGTTTGTGTTTATTGCCTATAAGTGCCTGAACTCAACGCTGGAGACACCTACATGCAGTTCTCACGGATCATGTCTACTATCTTATCCCGTAGATTATGACCCCATGTTGCACCCTTCTGGTGTAATGGCATAGAAGTTCGTTCCTGTAAGGATGAGCGTTCTGATTACCAGCAGTTGGGTGTTTTTTCGTGATAAAGATGCACCATCTCGCAGTGAGACAGACGCTTTATTTCATGTTTTGACAGAGTAGAAGAGGTTTCAACGTAAAAACGTAAAAAATTTCAGTTTTGATAACGGAAACCCTTCTGTGGCATAAAAAATTTGTGAGTGCGAGAAGCGCCCAGATAATAACAACCTTTACTATAGCAACCCTATTGCTACGATTAAACAAGGAAAATTGCATAGCGATACGTTACTTGGTTAGAAAATGAAACGACAAAGGCTTCGGGATATCTTAGAGCTATATTATCTTAGACGTACCACAACTCTAAATTTTAGGATCAAAATATTGAGACCGGACTTAGCATTTCATATATACTTCTCGCAGTTAGATTGGAATTTAAGCTTTTCATGCATTAATATTCTAGTTCGTTCGCGACATAATTTATAGCTGCTGAAATCTAGTATTTATGGTTGAATTCGAGTGGAACGAGAATTTTCAATTTTGGCTTTGGAGGGGGTTGAGGAGGTCCTGTCTGTGTGTGTCTGTGTGTGTCTGTCGCACCTGGATCTCGATAACGGTTGGGCGGATTTTGATGCAAGATAGCTCATTCGAACCGCAATGGTCGATTTAGGTGCAGGGACGGAGCCCGATTTTTGAAAGTTATGGGCAAAATGACGTCATTTTGGCCCATTTTTCGGGCACCCCCTCCAGTTTTTGCGACTTTTCTCAATAAGTAAACGAGGTATCCGCACTAATAGGTCTATTCCATGTAGCTTTACCCGGCCTTTCCAATGATATATAACAAATTTTTAACTACTTCCCAATCTGGAGTCTATAAGCTTATAGTTGGCGCCAAATTTCATATTTGGTGAAAAGTCGTGGGAAATGCACCTAATTGTGTGCTTATTGTTGGTTTTAGTGTCTTATACGGGGTTTTCTGGGCAGATAAACTCATTGTTGGGCAAATATTTTTTACACTTGTGGTTCATACTTGGCATAAAAATGACGTTTTCGAAATTTTTGGTGAGAAATCGTCGGAAAAGCACCTGAATGTGTGTTTATTGTTGGTTTTAGTGTCGGATATGGGGTTTTCTGGGCCGACAAGCTCATTGCGAGTGTCAAAAATATTGTGTGGCAAATATTTTTCACACTTCTGCTTCAGGGGATTGTGCTCACCACTCGAATTCTGGCCCGCACGCGAGCTTCACTAGTAATTTGCAATTCTCAGTCATCCTTGCAAGCTGTTTACGTTTACTTACTGTTTACAGCCGCAATACATAGTTCGCCCGAATTCTTGCATTTGATATTCGAAGCCCTCAGTAAAATGTTAATCTTAATACTGTATATTGTTAAAGGAAATATTTGCTATAAAATTTTAGTACTACGAGAAGAAATATTATCCTTAACATTAATAAAATTTTTGAACTTGGAAAATTCCTTTATACATAGGAAATTATAAATTTACTATATATAATTACGAAATATATTTCTAGAAGTAAATTTGTACTGAGCACTTAGTACTAATTTCCTTGCTATTCAGGCAATTTTTAGTTTACGACTTTATTCCTAAACATGAAAGATTTTTTCTTGGGATAATAATAAAATAATTTCTAAACTATATTAGCAACGAAAAATCTTCTACCTATAAGGGAAATTTTCCCTAACTATATTAGACAGGAAAACTTTTCCAAATACATAGGCAATTGTTCCTTATTAAATAGTGATATAATTTCAGATATTAAAGGTTAACATTATGGGGCGTTCACGTTATAATGACCGCAACGTGGAACCGATGTGCACCACACAGAAACAGGCACACTGTCGACAACAGGGTGTCTTAGATGTTGGGGCTGGTGCCTTTTTCACTACCAAATTTTTCTTTTTCTTTTCACTAAAGGCCGCCCCCACGTCGCCCTGGTATCCCCTGTCGCCCTCGGCGTGGCATATGAGCGTAATATGTACGTAAACTACATGTATATCCTATTATATATATTATCTATAAATATAAACTAGCTATGTATTTTCTATAAATATATAAAATATATTATATCTAATAAAACTATCAAAATTCACCCATATCCCTCCACATCCCAAAACCCAAATTTCATACTTAAAAACCTCCTAAAACCTATTCTTTCCTTTTAAATATCACTTTTCCCAACCCATACACCATACCCATCCACCCTCTCCTTCTAAAACCAAAATTCTACCCAAAATTCATTTTTCTCCTTTTTCCTACTTTTTCAACCACAATTCAAACCCCTCCCTTTCCCCCAAACCTCCATCAATCTCCCTAAAATTTTCATATCTTTTTCACATCACCACCCCCTTCCACATATTAAACTCCCTCCTTCCCCTTCTTCTTATTTCCTATAAATTCACCCTTTCCAAAAATATCCTTTTTCTTCCTTTTCTCCATTTTTCAAACATCCCCCATTCCCTCAAACTCAACCCCTATCCCCCAAATTTTAATATCCTCTTTCCCTTACCACCCCTATTCATATATCTACTCCACCCCTTTCCCACCTCTCTATTTTTCATAAATTTCTACTTTCCAAAATTCCCATTTTCTCCAACTTTTCACATTTTACAAATATCTCCCCATTTCTTCATCAAATCTTAACCCCCGCTCCTCAAAATTTAAATACAAACTCCCCTACCTCTCCCTTTCCATATTAAAATTCCACAATTCCCCTTTCTATACTTTTCTCAAACCACACCCGACAAGCAGCACGTAACTGAACGAAGTAAATCAT